>CAWUFW010021106.1:0-130508 GCA_963921515.1 Calotriton arnoldi | reverse complement strand
TCAGTTAATCACTCAATGAGATTTATCTGGTAAAACAATAGCAAGCTTGAATCCCATCGCTGCCACCAATGTGAGAGTTGGTCTGGTATATGCTGTCCACTTTAATTAGTGGACAGCATATACCAGGCCAACTTCTCACATCGGCCACCCTGCAAAAAAAACCCTGGTGGTGGGGGGGCACCGTCAGCCGGGAATATGACTCGTTACAACACGAGTCATCACAACGCGTGCCATTACAATGCGGTCGTTACAATGACCGTAGAAGATTATCACAAGAAAGCCATTACTACAAGTCATTACAACGACTTGCAGTAGATGGCGCGCTGACATTAGAATTGTATAATTTACTATTCCAACTCCAGCCTACATAACAGTAGGGAAGGTGTTGGAATAGTAAACTATACTATTTCTAATGTTAGCACGCCATCTACTGCAAGTCGATGTAATGACTTGCGTAGTTATGGCATTGCGTGGTAACAACGCGGTCGTTGTAACGACCGCGTTGTAATTACATCGCGATGTGATTCCAGCGTAGTTAAGGTTGTTTCCCGTCAGCCAGCCTGGAGAGCTGGATTCCCAGCAGTACGGCGCGTCAGGAACCCCTCAGAGTGGCCCCACCTCGCAGGATCAAGTGTCGGCCCAGGGAGAGCCAGCACTGACCAAAAGCTGTGCAGTGAGCTGGTTCCATGCGTAGAGGTGACACAGCAGACGTAGCCAGGTGGTGTCTTTCAAGTAATTTATTTAGTTCATAACATCATAGACTGCAGGGATAACAGCCCCACCAGGAGCAGCCTGCTAGCTGCTCAGCCCATCTTCCCAACTGTCTCACACATACCCAGGAACCCAAACATTCCACTCATGTCAACATTCCACACAGAACACTCACACTGGCTGAGCAGTTAGTAACAAGGTAAAGGGGAACACTAATAACATGACATGAAGATACTACATTATCTTCTCCCTTTAAAATTCCAAATAAAATAAACCATACTAAGAATGAAAAACAACTATACACAAAATGTACACATGTAACCAATAGTCTAAAACCCAGGGGTAAAAGCTAAAAACCATACCACGAGAGGGAAACAGACTACACAAAGGAAGAAAGAATAGTGAAAAGCTATATACAAACTATCACCTTCCTCCTCCTATAATAAAAACACAAAGAAAAAGCAAAGAACGTTTAGCTCACTAACATGAAGTGAGAAAACACCACATGACAATACATGTGAAACAATGTGCAGAGAAAAACAGTAGAAAAAAAACAACAAGAACTCTACACAGTGACGAGACAAATGGGGAAACACCCCCAGAACTCATACACTATGGGTGTAACCCACCCATGTACGTACAACTTAAGTAGAAACAGACACTATGGGTGGACCGCACCCATGTACGTACTCCTTAACAGTGTAACACAAAAACTATGGGTGTACGTACTTACTTACTATGGGTGGACCGCACCCATGTACGTACTCCTAACTATGGGTGGACTGCACCCATGTAGGTATTCCTATGTAAGGAACACAACCAAGAAAACATACCAAAATGGGACACAAACCCATAAAGCAGACTGTAAATGGGACTGGAACCCATTAAAAATTGCATAGGTGGGACTAACACCCCCTAAACACAGAGTAGATGGGACTAACACCCATTACCAATAACGTAGGTGGGACTAACACCCCCTAAAAATTGAGTAGATGGGACTAAAACCCATTACTAAAAATGTAGGTGGGACTAACACCCCCTAACAGCTGAGTAGGTGGGACTAACACCCACTACAACAAACAAAGATGTGAAGTACAACATGACTATCACACACACTTAAAGACCAACATGTAGCACAAAGTGACTGATACACACTGCACGACCAACACAGAATGGAAGTGGGACTAAAACAGTATACCACCACCACAAAAGGGGCTAAACACTCACCCAACAATAGAAATGGGCTTACACGAAATGCCATGCCAGTCAAACAACAGAGATAAGGGTGTAAAACAAAAATGCAGGCATCCAACAGTAACCCCTCAATCATAACAAATTAGATATATCATTTAAAAACAACTTTCTAGGCATACAATTTAATGATGTTATGAACCAAATAAATTACTTGAAAGACACCACCTGGCTACGTCTGCTGTGTCACCTCTACGCATGGAACCAACTTACTACATTTGGCGACGATTTGGAGACTTATCCACGCTTTGCAAGGTACCTAAAGGAAGTTTAAGGATGACAAGCCAAGGATGTCTTCAGGTTGGATGGAACCTAAAAAAACCACAAGCGCAAAGAGCTTGACAAAAACTGTGCAAGTAGATTTCCAGGAGGAAATGTTCCATAACAGACAATGGAGGAAGTGTGGACAGAGAAGGCAAAAGATCCACAAGAAAGAAATAATATGGAGCTTCACAAGAATTAAGAGAAAATGGAGCAACACGCCATGCAGCCCCACCAGTGTCCATTACACCCAACAGCCCCAGCCAAGGCGTGCTATGCTCTATTACTCCTCTACTGATGAACTGCAAGGAAAGAAAATTGTGTTCATTTATTTTTTTGGGCATAAAAGAATCTGCAAGTGTGTTCTAGTTTGTTCAGATACTCAGTGACTCTGGCACCAGTGAGCTCAAGAGCTTCTATCTGCAGCTGTTGGTCTTCAATTTGTGAAAGTATGCCATTTACAGCACACGCAGTGTTATTTGATGTTTTATGCTCTGTTGCGGGAACACAAGCGGGACTTTTGCGGTGTGTACATTTATATTTCAGTTTTATGGTAAGTCTTTTTTGGTTATTGGATTACAGTGAAATTGACTGCCACACTAGGGGAGCTTTATTTTGTGCGCAGTGGATCGCGTTTGTTATATTCTGGAGTGCATACCATGTTCAGCCCACGCAGGAGAAGTATTATGGCTAACGTTTGTGCTGGTTGCCGAATTTGGGGAACATCTCTTTTGTTTTTATTCAACTTCGCTATGTATGAAAAATGTAGTAAGCTGGTTCCATGGGTAGAGGTGACACAGCAGACGTAGCCAGGTGGTGTCTTTCAAGTAATTTATTTAGTTCATAATATCATACACTGCAGGGATAGCAGCCCCACCAGGAGCAGCCTGTTAGCTGCTCAGCCCATCTTCCCAACTATCTCACACACACCCAGGAACCCAAACATTCCACTTATGTCAACATTCCACACAGAACACTCACACTGGCTGAGCAGCTAGTAACAAGGTAAAGGGGAACACTAATCACATGACATGACGATACTACAAGCTGCCTTCGGCTTCTTCTGGCTGCACGCGCCGGGGTGATTTCAATCAGCGACGCCGAGTGGGTGAATCCTCGACAGAGGCCCAGCACCAGGAAGAATACCAGAGGGTCATTGGGTAGGCTCTCTGAGTGGTGGGCTGAGAGGCCCGGGAAGGTTTCGGACATCCCGTGGCATCCGCAATAATTGGGAAGCATCGAGTAGCTACAGCGGCTCCGTGTGTTTGTGAGCAGCCGTGCTCCATTATTTTACATGCAGGGGACCCCGTGAGGTCTCCCCACAGGGGAAGGGTGTGTGCCCTCCCCCGTCCATTGTACACACACCCCTGGGGACGGGTAGGCAGGATTTAACAAGTCTAAGTGTATCCTTTACGGAGGTCTCGACTGCCAGGTTAATTGCAGGGAAACCACTCTAAGTACCAGATTACCTGTAAGAGACCTGCAACGGCACTGTGGCATGGGATGTTATAATGACCTGGTGATTTAGGTCCTACAGTGAATTATGGTGATGCCTGGTGAACTGTGTTTCCCTTCCAGACTGCCTCATTTTTCAAGCCCTGATATATTGAGGGATGTCATCTTACACCTTGTGACAGGATAAAAAGTGCCATTTTCAGTAACTGCGTATTATGAACAGGCAGGGTGTAAAGTGGTGTTTCCATAATGTTTGCTGATGCGTGCAACTGAGGAGTATTTACCTACTGCCCTAACTGTGATGTTAAGCATAATATGTTGTGATGCAGTACATCTGTCCTTACGTTATTGCCTTACCTATGATATTATGACAATTGCCTGGTTGGCAAAGTGATTGATGCCCCGGTTACTTACCCGTAATCTTCATTACACCAAGTATAGTCTTCCTCGCCACATGAATAACGAAGTGAGCTTCAGCTCCACACCAGAACCCTCCAAAGCAAAAGTTAACCTCCCATGCCTCCCATCCCTTCCCAACATGGCCGACCCCTATCACCCTTGACCTCTATAAGAGGCTGGCCGGTCCAACCTTCAGCCTGAGAAACACCCAGCAGAAACATGAAGCCGATAGCAACACAGGGAGGGAGGGATGGGAACTCATGTGGCGAGGAAGACTATACTTGGAGTAATGAAGATTACCGGTAAGTAACCGGGGCATTACCTCCTCGTAAGTCTTCCATGCCACATGAATAATGAAGTGAGCACATACCCAAGCCAAGCGGCTTCATGGAAACACACCAGAAACCACGGAGAAGAAGGAGATGTCACAGAAGCCAGACAAATCCAAACAACACAGAGGAATGGGCGAGACCACCCAAAAAGACCGGCAAACACAAGCTGGTAGAACCAGCACAGAGAACGGCCACAGCGAAACCCCCTTCGCAGAAATACCAACCAAGATCAACGGCAAAGAGCCAAGCACATGTGCGGAGAGAACCAGGCCACAGCCCGACAAACACCCCGAAAGATACCCCCGTGAACGATGCCCAAAACACCGAGAGAGCCCGGGCGGACCGACCCTGAACCAGGGCCGACCACCCAAGACCCCCGAGACCCGAAGGTCAGTAAGAAAAAACCCGCCGAAGCCAACGGCCAAAAGCGGATCGAGAAAAGCTCGTAACCAGACCGCAAGGAGCCAAAAGCAACATACAACAGGCACAACCGAAAGAAGCAGTCCGGGCCAAACAACACCAAGACCGCCCGATGGACACACAAAAAGCGAGGGGGAAGAACAGCCCCAGGCCCCGGAACCGAAGGAAAAGAGGCCCCAACCCCAAAGCGACAAACAAGATGACACAGCGGCAAAAAGACGCCGGTCGACCCAAACACATCAACACTGCAAGTCATGCAACCAACAGCGAGAGAGCAGAATATGCCCCAAAGCCACCGACCGGAGGGAAGGAAGAAACCAAACCCACCAGGCCCAGCAGACAACCGAGAGGAAAAGCACAAACGGATCGAAACCCAACGGAAGAACCCAGGATGGCGCACGGAGAACAGCCACAGGGGGCCGCAGGAAAAACTCCGAGGCAACCCGGCCACCAGAGGACCCAAACTGGAAGCAAGCAGAAAGCCCGCAAGGCCCTCCAGGGAGCCGGAAGAGCAGAAGGGACCAGGAGCAGAAAGGCAGGCGAACACCCACCACAGGGACACAGAAGCACCCCAAAGGTGAAAGAAAACAGAAGAGCCGGCAAAAGGAGCCCCACAGCAACGCCAACACCACCAACAGGGAAAAACCTCGAGCCAGCAGGCACCAAGAGCCAGGGCCGAAGAAGAAGAGGATGCCAAACCCCCACCGGAAGCAGAGGGCCCCGCAAAGGGGAAGGAAAAACCAGGACGCCCAGCACCCCCTGGCCACCAACTCCCACAGGAGCGGACAACAAGGAAGACGGACCCAGGCGAGCACCACCAAAAGAACAAACGCCCCGTCCAGGCCAAACAAGCCCAGAACCTGCGGGAGCAAAGGGGACGGAGGAAAAGCGCAAACCCGGAGCCCGGTCAACGGGAAGACAGCGCCACCAGCCACTGAGCCCCCGGACACGGGAGGAGTGAACAGAAGAGAGGCAATGAGCAGGGAACCATCGAGCCCTGCCGAGACACGAACCAGAACCCCAGAAGAGAGGCAGACTGCCCAAGCAGGTAGGCCAACTCCACACCCCCGAGGAACCAAACAGAGCCACCGCCGGAGACCAAAACTGGGCCCGGAACCAAAGGGGACACAGCCACCCACAGGGAGATGGAAGCCATGGGAGGAAAAAAAACCAGGACCAGAGACAACCCATGTAGCACCCCGACCCCAGGAGAGAAACCGCCAGGAGTGCAACCCCAGCACCCCAGCCAAGCACAGAACAACCGCGCCAAAGAGCCAACGGGAGTGAACCCAACAACACCCCAGGAGAATGAGGCAGCGGAAAACTGACCGGCCCAGAAACCAAAAGCCCCGCAGGGCTTGGCACACCCCGGACAAACCAAAGGAATGGTCAACAAAAAGGTGGGACGAGAAACCCGATAGCAAGGGGACCAACCGACCCCGCACAAACCGGGAACTCAAGCCTCTGCCTCAGCCCCAGAGGCCAGCAAAGGCCACAACCACCCGGGAAGGGGACCCCAGAAAAGGAAGACCGCAGGCTGCACCCGCAGACAGGGCGGGACGGGAGCCGTGAGCCGGCCTGCGACCCCGAAGAAGGGGAAGAAAGTGGGCACCACCAACCACTAACCCAGACCGGACCAAATCCGCGGAGACACAACCATCGGCCGAACGGAAACCGAGGGACAAGGAGACCACCGGGACATCCGAAGGCACCCACAAGGGAACAGAGGAAGATGAGCCCAGGGGAGCAACAGGCAGAAGCCGAAAGCAACACCAGCACCCCCAAACACGGGACCCAGACGGGACCCGAAAACCAGTGGGGCAGAGGACAAACCAAGGGGGAGAGCCCGGCACCAGAAGAGCATGCCTCCACACCGAAACAGGCAGAGACAATGAGAGGAAGGGGGACAGGCCCCTAGCCGAACACGGGAGGACCCGAAAGACAGCTAACAGCTCCACAGCAAGCACAGGCAAAGCGAACAACCGTAGCAAAGGTAAGAGCCGAATCCCCGACCCGACACAGCCAACGCCACCAAAAGGCAGCAGCCCAACCAATGATCAACTGCAACCGGGCACAAGCAGGCGAGCCCCACAACTGAAAACAGGCGGCAGCAGGGCGGTAAGGTAGTAGGCAGGAGCCATGACCCCAAGACAGAGGCCACCCAGGACCTGAGGATAGTCAAAAGACAGTCCCCCAACCGAGCCCCAAAAGCACCACATGAACAACTACCACCATGTGACACATTGATAGCCCAAGCGGGAGACGAGATCGGACACGAACACGGAGGTATGGCCACAGGCACAAACACCACCGACCTGTAGGGGGCCCTTAGCATATCTCCGAACCCTTGTCCCGCGAGAGCCCGTGCCACCTGAGGCACAAGACAGACCAGGGAGCCATACAAACAGGAACAGGACGAAAGGCCATGCTCAAGAAGAGCCCGAATGCCAGCCAACAGGGCCACACAAGGAGGCAAGGCCGAAGACAGGAGCCGGAAACGAGGAACTACGAACTCAAGCCCGTCAGAAAACCAAACCTCCCCGCCTCCAGAAACCCATAGGGCATTGGGACCCCACGGGCGGCACCACAGGGACACACAGGCACGCACCATGGATGGAGGAACAGGCTCAGGGTGCTGTACGCACGGCCGGAGAGACGGACAGCCAGGGGGCGAAAGGAGAGCACCGGCGACAACAGCGCAGCAGAGGGGAAGCCAACAGGAGCAAGCCCCAAGGAAAAACAAGTGCCACGACCCGACTCCACCGAGACATCCCGCGACACCAGGAAGCCACACTGTGGGGGTGCGCTCGCCGACCCAGAGCCAGCACCGAGACCCGTGGCCAAAGGCAGGCCCAGAAAGCCCCCGAGGACAGACAGTGGCCACCGAGGTGGGAGGAAGGTACACCGGTGTCGCACCCAGAAACAGAGGGACAGAAACTGAAAGGTGTATAACTGTGACCACTCAACATCAAACTTGCCAACACATAGGCAACCCAGCAATGACATGAAATGCCCAGAATGCCGATACAGAAGTATACGACGTCACAGACCGTAGACGGCATCCTATGCCCCCACCTAGACAGGGAAGCCACGCATAACACGGCCGCTCGCAGGCCTAATAACACAAATGAAAGTAAAGTAACACATTGTGGGACTACATACTGACACCACAACCTGGCCGTGCGCGACCGGCCACCAAACCCCGGCAGATTAAAGGGAGGAGGAAGTGCAAGGCGATACCGAAAGAGCTCCGGAAACACGGAAACAAGCAGATACGATGAAAACCCGGCCCCAAACAGGGAGGCCAGTCGTAAGCACTTCTTAAAAGGATAACAGGCTGTGACTCCCCTTCCAGGGCAACAACCATTGAACTGCATGTCAGAGGCAGACTTCAGCAGTAAGCCCTTAGCTCACTGAGCAACCTGGTCGGCTGCACACGGAACGCCGAGACAACACGACCAGAGCCGACAGCGTGCATACACAGGAAACCAGCACACCGACAGAGAGCCCTGCACCTGTGAGAAAACCACTGTGCGGGAACCCGGACGAGCCCGGCCCCGCCCCTCGGAGGCTGACCAGAAAACGCAGCCGAAATCTGCACCCCGCCCCAAAGGAAGACCAGCACGAGAGGCCAGAGGACCGCAGAAGAGGCACAGAAAGAACAAGCCCACGCCGGGAGTAGGTCCAGCCCCGGCGTCAAGTAGGTAAGCCTTTGAGCTCCGAGGAGCTCGGAAACAACCCAAAAGGAAGAGGAGCCCCGCCTTAGCCCACGCTGAACGCCATCCCCTCGGGACTGGCACAGCGTCGGAACACATAGGCAACACCCGCAGCGAGTCGCGGGCCACAAGACTGCAATCAGAAAAACGGGGCGCGGCCGGGGAACGTAGAACGGTCCGCCGGTCCCCATGCCCAACACTCATGCCACTAGCCTGAGCTAAGCCGCCCGGTCGAACCGGACCCCACAACAGCCATCTCCCTCGCCGGGTCACCCCCCCAGTGCAGGAAACTGGAGACTCGGGGAAAGGATCGCAATCACTGCGTCAGAAAACAAACCCCAGAACAAAGGAGCAACCGACGGGAGGCCTGGGCACCAACAGTGCTCACAAACACATTGCCCACACGGACGGGGGGTCAGAAGGGGCTGCTAGGCAGAGCCCAAGACCACCCCGGCCGCCCCCCTGTAAACCCTTGGCTTGCTAAGGCAGAGCCTAACCGGCCCAGACATGCTACCGTGGGAAGGCAGGGGGGAAGGGTCCTATATCCCACGGGCCCGCTAGAGCAGGACCACCAACCATGGACCCATGTACTTGCTACAGCAGGAACCACCTACCTGAAACAAGCTCTGGAGAAACTGCAGCGCAGAACCAAAAAAACAGGCTGAGGGTTGGGCCGGCCCGCCTCTTATAGAGGTCAAGGGTGATAGGGGTCGGCCATGTTGGGAAGGGATGGGAGGCTAACTTTTGCTTTGAAGGTTTCTGGTGTGGAGCTGAAGCTCACTTCGTTATTCATGTGACGAGGAAGACTAACGAGGAGGTAATGGCCTATGTGTTTTATATGTATTTTTATGACAAGTGCCTAGTGGCACAGTGATTTATGGGATTGTGGTCTAATGTGTGTTATGTATAATACAAAGGATATTTTTATATAACCTTGTGTGGAGTCTCTTTTTGTGGTGTGACTAGTGTGTCACTGGTGTGTGAGTGTGTTGCGCAAACGCTTTACACATTACCTCTGGGATAAGCTTGACTGCTCCGCCAAGCTACCAAGGGGGTGAGCAGGGGTTATCTTGGGTGTGTAACTGCCTTATCCTGACTAGAGTGGTGGGTTCTGCATGGCTTAGGTGCATACCCTAGCCAACCAAAAAACCCCATTTCTTGAAATAGGCATGTGAGGGGAGCCTCCATACTGTAACTTGGGGTGGGGGGGTGGCGGTACTCGTTAAGTTTGTTACCCCACCACTAGTACACACATTCTTCATCTACCGGAAGCCTGTTATGTCAAACCAGACCTGCAGCACAGATCCTGCCCAGGGTCGGTCTGGCCAATGGGGCAATCAGTCAGTGTCCAATGGGCTGGTCTGACCGGCCAGTATATGGGCTGGTTTTTCGGCTGCTCGTGGCTTGTTTTTTGGTCTGCTGGGCCGATTTTTACTGTTGATTTTCCTGATATGACCACAAACATTACCTGCAGCAAGCTCAGATCCATGCTGTCTTCCACACCTTGCAAAACATTTATACAACGTGTCTTTACAAGTTCAAAACTGCCCCAATTTGTAAACAGAGGCCACGTTTTAGGTATTTAGGGCCAGATGTACGAACCACCAATTTGCGACTCGCAAATTGTCGCATTTGCGACTCGCAAATTGGCATGTACAACAGTGTCTCAGACACTGTTTGCGATTCCTAATGGGGTCGCAAATTGCATGCCTCATTGATATTAATGAGGCAGGCGCAATTTGCGACCCCATTAGGAATGGATAGCACTCACAGGGATGGTGGCCTGCTGGGGTTAGCAGACCACCATGTCTGGACTGCTTTTCAATAAAGCAGTTTTTTTTTTAATGCAGCACGTTTTCATTAAAGGTAAACGGGATGCATTTAAAAATGAAACTTTTCATTTTTTAAGGCAGGCAGTGGTCCCTCAAACCACTGCCTGCCCTTAAAACATTTTTTTACCCATTCACAAAGGGGAAGGGGTCCCCTGCAATTGCAGTCGGAAAACATTCATACATAGAAAAGCGAGTCGCTATTAGGAAGGGGCGCCCTCGGCATGCCCCTTCCTAATAGCGAGTCACAAACCTCATTTTGCAAATCAGTCAAATTTATCGATTCGCAAAATAAGGTTTGTACATGGCCATGCCCTAAATTGCGTACGGAAAAGGGCTGATTGCCTGTTTGCGACCGCAATTTAGGGTCGTACATCTGGGCCTTAATCCACTAATGGGGGTCACTTTTATTTTGGTGCTCAGGCCTATTATCTGTCCTAGTCCAACACTAAACCTACCACGGAAGCTCCCAAATGTCACCTTGGAGATCTTCATGATATCCAGTGCTGCTTCCCTGAAAATTGACAAGAGGGAAGTCTGATCTGAGGTGAGATGCCGCCATCAGCCCAGCCAAAGGGGGAAATATCCCCGATGATGGGCTGGGCAGTGGGTACACCTTGTTCAAGGTGAGCCGCCTAGTTCCTTGTTACACGGATCCTACACCAGTCCACATATGTCCGGCCCCACCCAGGACCGGTGAACACCCACCTGCTCCTGGCCAGGTACAACGGGAAGGGAGAACCAGAAGGGAAGATGCAATCTATAGTCCTTGTATCACACAGCGCTCCCTTCAAAGACTCTCTCAAACTGTAGGACTGTCCAGGGGCGGGGCTCTCCTGTTCCTCTCCATTCCCGAGGCTTCCAAGAGTACAAGGTGTGTAATGCCTTGTGTTAGTGACGCTTGGACCTGGGCTGTTGTTTCCAGGGCAGGAGGCTGCTGGTGTCCAAGAGCAAGTGCTAGTCGCGGGTGGAACATCACAATATGCACAAGAGTACACAGAGTGTAACAATTACACACGGTGTGCTTCTGGGAAGTCGCCCGAATGGGAAATCCTTTCGTCTGAGTAAACTAAAACAAACTCTGTCTGCGCCCGTGTCTACCTAAGATTTACGCTTATTGTTTATTTCACGAAAAAATTACATCTGAAACTTGGAACATCGTATTTTTCGGATATGAATCTTAATCGTACACTGCACGGGTGCGGATGGTCGGGAGGTTTCAATTCAAGAGCAGCATTGCATTTTGCGCTCGTTTTTTGCTGTGCTTGGTGTAGGGAGGTGGAATCTGGCTACATGGTTGCCCCCACTTTTTTTCTGGTGTTCTGATGGTTTTTGACTTAGTTTGGCTGGGAACCTGCTATTCAGGTCCCCAGCCTATCTGCTTTCTCCTTAAAATTGATTCCATGTACCTTAGGTACACCACAGATTGGATTCTGGGGTGCCCTTATAAGTCCCTAGTATATGGTATACTATGTACCCAGGGCATAGGTACCCCAGAGGCCTACCAGGGGCTGAAGCATGTATTATGCCACCCCTGGGCAGCCTTCCAAAATGACACCACAGGACTGCTACAGCAGCCTGAGTAAGGTGGTGCATGCACCCCTTACTGAGATATAGGTTCACTATATCTCACCCTATCACTGCACATACAACCCTATCAGTCACCCCTATGGCAGGCCTTATCAATCCTGAAGGCAGGGTGCTTGGTTTTATGTGAGAGGGTGCCCATGCATGAGCAGAGCCCCTCTGCAGCCTTCGGAATCTCCTCTCCGGGGTTGTCTGTGATGCAGCCTGACCATATACACTTAAGTGCATTATATCCTCGCGGTAAATGCTAACTTTGGGATGGCTGCACGGAAACATGTCGTGTTTGGTGTCAAACACCTTGGAATCATACCCCCACACCAGTAACTGGTGTGGGAGTATGATCCCACCCTTCTAGAGGGAGAGACATGACAGCACCGGTATACCCGGTACCAACTAAACAGAGCCCTGGCATCACAAAATGGACGCTGCAGCCACAGGCACGAGTCTGGCCTCCTGCTGCTGACCGAAACTCCGGCAGGGGAGGCCTGGACAATAGGTTTCCTGTCACAGGGAGGTGTTACCACCTCCCAGACAGGCCTTAGTGGATTGGGGCTGGGTGGGTGCACTCCAAGAGTGCTTTGAAGTCCTGCACTGGGGGCACATTTGGTGTCCTCGTGCATACCCCAGTTCAAACCGGTTGCAGGGGCTGCCAGCCCCTGCTCTGGCGCGAAACTGGACAAAGGAAATGGGTGTAGCCACCCCTCTTTCCAAACCCTCCCATAGGTGGGTCCCCAGAGTTAGTCCAACCCCTTTCTTAGGTATAAGTAAGGAACCCTGGCAACAGGACTTTAGATATCCCTGGACGAAACTCTGCAACTGAATCCTGGAACTTCGACGCTCTACTCAAGACTAGAGGACTGAAGAAATCTCCCTTGGGGTCAAGGAGTGACTCCTGCTTGGCAGGCACCAATGAAGCATTTGCCGGTCTGCATCTCCGAAGCTCCCGCTGGACTCCGAAGTAATTGCAGCCCAGGAAGAGGATTTCCAGACTTCTCAGAGGTTGACCCGAGTCCCCAGCAAAGCTGAGACCCGCAGCCCTCACGAGTGACGTGGAACCGGAACTCCTGGACACCATGCACATTTGCTAGTGCATCAACTTCTCGACGTCTCTTGAAGTCCTGCTTTGGGTTACTTGTAGCCCAGGCCCAGAGCACCATTTGCACCGAAGATTGTGAGCCTACATGCCACGAGTGTTCCGTGTGCCCGCTTCTTGCATTTCCGCTTGAGGCTCCTTCGCGATCCCTGGTCCATCGACTGGTGGGTCCCTGTGAAGGCAACTCTGATTTTCTTTGGGTTTCCCTGGTTGCTCCAGACGTGCCCTGACTCCCCAACGAGTGGTGAGTCCCTCAGACCTTGCTGGTCTGCACAGAAGCATCTTTCTCCTTTCTGCGTGGGTTGCTGTTGCCAAGGCTTGTTGTGTTCAATCCGGACACCAATGCTGCAGCACTCAAAATCCTTTGTGGGACAGCTCGAAGTCCAGCTCCTGGTTGTCGTCGACGCCTCCTGGTCCTCGTGGCTGAAGAGTCAAGCTTCACCTCTTTCACCTGAAGCACCCGACATCAGTGGGCATTCGACTATCGTGCCCCTGGTCACTGGCAAGTGACCCAGACTCTGTCCCCTCTGCTTTCAGGTTCTTCTCATCTCTGATCCAGGCTTGGATCTCTTCGGACACTTCGCATCTTCCCGGCAGCAGCACTTCCTTGCAGGCTGCCATTGAAATCGACGACGCGACCCGACACCATTCGACACCTATGCACCCGGCTTCCCTGGGTGAGGTAACTCGAATACTCCGGTGCTCCCGTGGGTGTTGACCCTAGAACTGTCTAAGTCCAAGAGGGTTTGGTCCTAGTCCATTTCTAAGTGTCCTTAAACTGTAAAAATCTAACCGCGACTTTCCCAATGACGATAACGGAGCTCGCGGCTGTGTTCACACACTGCACACAGGCCCCGTGGGTCCCCTGTGTCACTATCTTGGGTGGTTCCGTGGGGTCCCAGCGATTCTACAGGCTCTAGGCCTTGTGTCTACTTAAGTCGTGGTTCTTATACCACTTTCTTAATATATGGTTTGGTACGCCCCTAGGGCTAATCGTATATTGTGCTAATTTACTGTGCTATTTGACTTGTAACTTGTGTACTTTGACCTCTAGCCTCATAAAGAGACTATTGGGTAGTGTTTAGTAATAAATACATATATTTTATATATATACCTGGTGTGGTTCTCCTTTCATTTGGTCATTCACGAGATTATACCTGGTAAAACAAACAGCTTAACACTCCTTCAAGACTTAGCCTGAAGGCTGCTCTCCATAGCTACCACTAGGATAGCTTTCAATAAAGGTTGTCTTTAAACCTATCATCAGTATAGGTCGTTTGGACTGGTGCAAGGTGCCCACTATAACTAGTGGACAGCACATACCAGGCCAACTTCTCACACTTGGGTCACTATGGTGATAACGCATTTCCATGTGGGGCAGCCCATTAACTATTCCGCAAACAAATGGTGGCCTTGTGTTTTTCATAAGGGAATCGCTTAATACCGCAGGGTTTGAGACCCGCTTTCTCAGTTTCTTAATTTCCTTTATCTTTTAATTTTTACCTTTACTAGATATAGCACACATAGGATCCAGTCCCTATCAGGACCTGTTTTTCACCAGTTCAAGATGGCCGCCGCCTTATTGTGGCACTCTCGCAATAGAGAAGCTCTATTTTTCAAAAGGGAATCGCTTTATACTGCAGGGTTCGAGACCCGTCTTCTGAGTTTCCTATTTTTACCTTTATTACATCTACAGAGTGTTTTCCTTATCTTTGAACCAATTAGCCCTCGTGAACAAATTTCTGTTTGAACCGAGGATTCCTTGCCCAATTTAGGCACGATACACGCAACATAAGTACACCCAAAATGGCCCCCATCATTTTCAACGATACGCGGTATAGTCTTCCTAAACGCGTTCGTGACTAGGCAGTTTCCTGGTTTCCTACTTTAGACCTCTCGGAAGCCAGACACGCTAAGATGCGGTCCGCTTATGGGAACGAGTAGGTCATATTGACGGAGGCTAGCCGAGTCAAGTAAGTTTCTCTTCATTGGGAGCCCATTCCTAAGTTACTAATGAGGTTTTCCTTTTCCATTTTTTCTCTCTTTCGAGTCGTTGACTTAAGACTTTTACTTCTCTTTCTCTAGGGTTTATTCAGGCTCCTCCACCCGGGCTGACCATGGGGCTTACTTTTGCCAGTTATTAAGTAGGTCCATGAGACAACACGCAATTATATGTTTCGTGTAATGTTTGTTTTGTTTGATGTCTTTTCACGAGTGTTTTTTATTCCTTTAACATGTGTTTTTAATTACAGAGACACAAGACTAGTAGACTGAACAGAACTAAGTACATGTTTAAAGTTACAGTCAAGAGCACCATCACTATTGGATTGATTTGATCGCTAAAAGACTTTGTTTTTACCTGCCCACGAGACAGATGGGCAGGCAGTGTATACTAACTTGTCTGTTTTTTACTTCTTCATTAGATACTACGTGTTCAGTTTAACCGTATGTATTATATCTAGCGCTGACACAATAAGTGCGCGCCCCATTGTTTTTCTTATTTTTCACTTTATTACAGGTTTGCACGGAGTGGTACACATGGGGCTGGTCCCCATGTTGTCCTGAAGAAGAGGTTAGGGGACACCTCGAAACATGTTGACTTACAATATCAGGGACATTTAATTCTTTTCCCTTTTATAACCCCTTTTTATCTTTTGCCAACTAGGAGCAAGAATAAAATTGTTTACGTTCACTAGTTAGGTAATTTTTAACAATCACTCACACCACTCCCCTTCACTGCACCACACATAGTCATATCTTAAAAATTAGTGCTCCTACGTAACTATCGCAAGTCGCAGCACGCCCCAAGCAGTAGATGCTTGGGATGGCCCCAATGATGAAGCATGTCACCTAGGGGAAACCTTTGGTGAGTGAGGGGACTCAAGAAAAGAATTTTCTTTTCCTTTATTGAGGTGTGTCTTACTCATTTAGTAGACCCCTCCTTTTTCCCTATTAGCTAGGTTCCCTGATCCATTATTTACGGATCTTCTTTTGCTTTACAAATACCCAGGAGGAAGAACCTAGCCATATCCTCCTCTCCCCCTCTTTTTGTTTTGGCCTTGTGCTGGTGAACATTTATCAGGGTTTACCATAAGGGAAACTGTAGGCAAACTATCATAGTTGGCATACGACGTGCGAATCGCCAAACTGAAGGCAAACTATCATAGTTGGCATACGACGTGCGAATCGCCCCTCCTCCCCTTGCCATGGAGGCTGGTTCCCAGTAAACACACTGAGCCTGTAGCTGGTCTTCACTGCGTAGTCTTTATTGTTTTAAGATACCGCAACTTTATTTGTTGATTCACTGTCAACTCTTGACCAACTTTATTATTTATTGCACACCAAACACACGCATTGTAAAACAGAAGGCTTATGAAATATACATTCTTGAGCCATGGGTTGCATATTTGCATTTACATTCTTGGATCTCCAGAGGCACCTTGCCGCGGGTTGTGCCAGCAGGCCACAACCAAAATACCCTGCTCTCTTCTGTGATGACCGCCAGCCGGCCACCAGAGCAGCAGGTAGATTCCCAAACTGCTTATTACAAGCGCCGGCTTCTCGGGTAGGGCCAGAGAGTCCAGGACCACCAGCAGGTCAGCCCCCTCTCCCGCCAGCCCGGAGCCCCCAATTGACTGCATGCCCTGTTCTGGGACCAAGCAGCCGCCGCCAAATGGAGTCCCTGCCATTCCTCTTGCCCAGGACCCCGCCACAGGGCGAGGAGCTCACTGGCGCTCTTGACCTCCCCCCGCTGGACCTTCTAGCTCCACCGCCACGGCTCCTAAAATGGTATGGATAAACAGTTCCATCCCTGCGTTGGAGAGATGAACCCCGTCTGCCAAATACAACTCCGCCCTTGTCGCCTGTATTAGTTTGTGCCTGATGGGTCGGATGCGAGATCTTCTCAAGAGTTCTACCACTGCCTGATTCAATTTTTTCACTGATTTATTCACTGCTTTAGCCGGCGCCCCATTTGCCCAAACTTGCCGTGGGATCACCTCTGACCAAAATATAGTGGTGTCTGGTAGCATCGTCCGCACTCCTGACAGTGCGGAGAACAGCGCTTCTTTTACCACCCTACGGTCCGCCGGGATCATATCATTGCCCCCGGAGTGAATCACCAGCACCTCTGGGACGGGCATGCCCTTAGCCAGAGCGCTCCGCAAATTGGCTGTTAGATCTGCCAGCCGCTGCCCGCCGATCCCTACCCAGTGGTGATCGATTCCCTTCAATATTTGTACTCTGTCCTCCTGTGATTTGTTGAAGAATTGCCCTGCTCTGCGTATAAATGAATGGCCACACCAGCATACCTGCGTCTGCTGTCTCGGGACACCTGTATTATATTTAGAAATAGAAAAGAAAGAGAGTGGGCGGGGGGTAGTAGGTGGGGAGTGTATTACGCTCACATGGTCCCCCCTCTCCCCAGGGCTGACTCGGGCCTATGCCAATTGGGGTCTTACATAACGCTCAAAACACGACAACTTCCATCTCCCCATCTTCTTGATAGTTTCATATGGGAGGCCTAACGCTGCCGCCGTCGTGGCCGCCCCAATGCAGAACGAGTGGGATGTGAAATGTGTTGACTCCACCCCCAAACACTGCAGCAATCGTTTACATATTCTGGTGAACTGGAATCTTGTGACGGGGATTCCGTCTGCATGTATTAGTAATCTGCTGTCTCCACTCCCCGGTCTAATCTGCAAAAAGGTATCGCGCTAGAGCGACCGGACAAAACATGGCCCCCTGCACTGCTCTTAACTGGACCCATGTCCCCTTACCCAACGGGTCCGTCTTGGACCGCCTTACCCTGACCTGTAACGCATCAACTGTCACTATCACATCCTCCAAGTTGATTCCCCCTTCTTTATCTGACCTAGAGGCCGGTAGGAGCTCAGATATTCTAAACGCCCCAAAGAATGCCAAGGAATAAGCTAGTCTTAGCAACTGCGCTTCGTAAAGGGAAAAACACACTTGCGGTAGTACTTCCAAGATATTAGATAGCCTACTAGCATCAATGGGTCTCCTATTGTCTTTCACCCCTGGGACCAATCTCTCCCATCCTTCAATCTCTTACCGCCCTTTTGACTAGGGTCCTTTGTAGGGTCTGCCACCCCCCCAACCCCGCAAAGAAGGCAATTGCCGACAGGTGTCTTCTCACCATGGGTAGCGATTTGCCCCTCTCTTTCTGGTGCACTATAAATAACAGGATACTTTGTGGGGATAGCCTCTCTATTCCCCCTGCCCCTTCTATGACAGCTAAGTATGACTGCCATGCCTTCTCATACATACTCTTAGTCTTGGGGGCCAGGGACGTGGTTATCAGCTCGGGGGCAGTGGGGCACCAAGCTTCCATAACCCCTCCGGGAAGTTCGTCATCTGTTTGTCGGCTTGTGGCCATCGGGCTCTGAACTCTGTCAACTTAAAACGGGACAGGGCATCAGCTACTGCATTGTCTACCCCTGGCACATGTTTTGCGGTAAAGAATACATTGCGCTGCAGGCATCCTAGCACTAGTTCTTTAAGTAGGCGAAGAAACCATGGGCATTTTGCTCTCTGGTTGTTAACCGCCATTACTGCTGACATGCTGTCAGACCAAAATACAATGCGCTTATTTTCCAAAAGGGGGCCCCAAAGATGCAATGCCGCAATGATTGGGAATAGCTCTAAGAAGGTGATGTTGCGGGTTAGCCCTGACACAAACCAGTCCGCCGGCCAGTGCTGCATGCACCACTTGGTACCCAACACGGCCCCAAATCCTATGCTGCCCGCTGCATCCGTGAAGAGTTCTAACTCTGTATTCGCCTGAATTGGTTGCTGCCACAGTACCGCTCCGTTGAACCCCTTCAAGAATTCCTTCCATATGGCCAGATCATTTCTAACCTCTTTGGAAAGCCTGGCGTGGTGGTGCTTTGCCCGCAAACCGGACATTGCCCTTGCTATGCTCTTAGAAAATGCTCTGCCCATAGGTATCACCCTGAGCGCAAAATTCAGCTGACCTACCAGGACCTGTAGTTGGTGCATAGTCACCTTGCGTGCCGCCAAACAGTCATCGATGGCGGCCTCAAACGCTGTCACTTTCTCTTGAGGGAGTCTGCATAACCCAGCTATGGTGTCTATTTCGATACCTAAGAAAGTTAGCTGTGTCGCTGGCCCCTCTGTCTTTCCCTCTGCCAGGGGTACCCCCAGTGCTTTCGCCAAACGCTGGAAGCCCAGTAGGGCCATCCTGCACGCGGCGACCCCAGCGGACCTAGAAATAGAAAGTCGTCCAAGTAGTGTACCACGTCTGTTGATGTCAATAGTACCTGAACCGCCCATTCTAAAAACTGGCTGAATGTTTCAAACACAGCACATGCAATAGAACACCCCATTGGCATGCAAAGATCGATGAAGAATTCCCTTTCAAAAGTAAAGCCCAGCAACCTGGTGTCGTCTGGGTGCACCGGCAGCAGGCGAAAAGCAGCTTCTATGTCAGATTTGGCCATCAGAGCTCCCTCGCCTAACTTCTGTAATTTTTGTATTGCCGCGTCAAATGTGGTATAACGCACAGCGCATAGTTCTGGGTCCAATTTATCATTGACCGACAACCCCGGTGGACTTGACAGGTTATGAATCAGGCGATATTTCCCCTTTTCTTTTTTGAGTTCCAAACCCAAAGGTGAACATACTAAGTCCTGCCTTGGCAACTGCTGGAAAGGACCTGCTACTCTCCCCAGGGTTACTTTGTTCATGATCTTTTCCCTAGTCACTTCCGGATTCTGTAGGACTGAGAGCTGGTTGCGTGGCGGACTCGTGTACGGGGGAGCACTAGATGGGATGCGAAAGCCAAATTTAAAACCTTGGTGCAGGAACTGTGCCTCTTGTATCTTATCGTATTTACTGAGTAGGTGAGTCAGAACGTGGAGCTGAATGGGCGTAGGTAAGTTCCTAGGGTGCTTGGGCACCGCGGCCCCTGTTCTGGGGTTGGTTATGTGCAGGCTGCTCTTTGGGTCTTCCCACTTTCTTGTAACACTTACTCTCTGGGTGACCTTGTATTCCACAGAAGGAACATATATGCTTGAACTTGCATGCAGCACCCCTGTTGCACTCGTTCTTATTGAATTGCCAACAGGCCTGTTTCTTATCCCCTGTCCCTTCGAAAGGACTGATTGGTCTTGTTAACTGACGCAGTTGAATAAAATTCTGCTTGCCATATATTGATCTCCCGCTGGTCCCAAGCCACCTCTGGGCACACTGCCTTCATTTTCCTGAACTTGTTATCATACTGAAGCCAAGCCGTGCCCGGGAATTCCGATGCCGCCCCGTGTATCATGGACATGTAACTGATTAGCTGGGCTGCCAATGCGGGGTACCTCTCTACCATGATTGCTGCATATATAGCGAACACTGTGACCCAATTCTTAATGGACCAATCTACCCAAACTTTTTTTTGTTTGAACTCGCCCTCTTTACCAGCTCTGTTCTTCCCCGGGACCACCCCTGCGTTGATGAGATCGAAGACATCTACAAACTCACCCCTGAATATTTTTTCCCTGGTTTCTGCTGGCACATGCCATGTGATACCTGCTGATAGGGCCACCGCTGGCGACGCGGACCCATACAATACCGGACTATGTGCCAACAGGGGCTGAACAGCTAACACTGCTCCCAGGGACACCGGTGGCGCTGCTAAGGGAACCCCCGGCCCTGGCATCGCAGTACTATTGGCCGGCCCCTGCGATGTTGCCGCAACCACCACGGGAGATTGTGCCACCCCTCCTGACTGGACCCATACCTGTTCTATCCCGCTGCCTTGGTGTGCCACCACTGGAGCGGGGGCCGGTGTGATGGGTGGTGTTGTCACCACTACCCCCCTTGGTGCGCCACCACTGGAGCGGGGGCTGGTGTGATGGGTGGTGTTGTCACCACTACCCCCCCTTGACCCGCTGTGGATGGAGGCACAGTGATATGAGGCGCATTGGTTAGCATGGGTGGCTCCGTAGCCTGAGGTATCGCCCCGCCTGTCCTTGGTTCCATGACCACGCGACTCGCCTGCACAGCTGCGCCGGGAGCCTGTAAAATGTCTGCGGTCGCGAGAGGCTGGCCCGTTACCACCGCCTCACCTGAGTTATTAGCTTGAGTGTCCACTGATTTATTGCGCTTGTCCGGTTGTGCATCCTTGAACCGCTCCGGCGTCCGCCTTGTGTGCTTGGACCGCGGTGCTTCTTGTTGCGTGCTCGTTCCGGCCCCCTGCGTCAGCGTCCGTAGCGCCCAGTCGATACCCCCTTTCTTAGCGACCTCCCACAGCGCCGACAGCGAACGAAACTCGTCTTGAGTAGCCGGGGCCTCCTTGCCCACTCGCGCACGCTTTGGTGGCATTCCACACTATGGAGAACAAAACATAATTAGCCAATGTCCCCCCTGTCTCTGTCGCCATGCACTCACATCGCGATCCGCAGCCTCGGGCTGCCTGATTCTTTAACTTAAAGTTGTCCGGCGCACTGGATATACTCACTACTCCAGTGCCCTCCGTAACCCTGTGGAAAACTAGCTGCAATGGTTGTTAGCATCAGCTGAAGCCATTTTGTTTTTGGCAGCCATTTTAGTTAGCCATGTGCTCGCCATGTGCTTTCTCCCTCTTCACTGTTGCCTGCTCTTGTATTTCACTTGAGTCAGGAACTATAATTAACTCCTTCAGTACTGAGCCAGAGCACTGCACATGCTCAGAAAGGTCTAGCCGCTAGAATGCACCTGCTCTTAGAGTAACTGTCAGGCTATTTTAACTAATATCAGCAATATTGTAAGCCCTCCCACTCTGTTGACTAAGCAATTCTTATGTATCCTTATATGTAACTAGCTATTTATGTGCACACTTGTACCGCCTCTTTTTGAGTCTACATGCTAACTCAGCTATAAACTGGGCATAAAAGACCCAGAGTGTTTGTACTCCATAGACTGTCTCCTACAGTGGCATGCGGGTACTGTATTGACACAGTCTCCCTTATGTGAGGTTAATAAAGTTGTTATTTTGATATTCCAGCTTCCGTACCAATCTCTTCTTTGTTGGTTTAAGGACCAGGTGCATCAGTGAACCCCTAGAAAGGTTTTTTCTTCTACAAATTGGCGCCCGAACGTGGACCTCATCGGAGAAGCGCCTATCCAAGGGAGTGGTCTTGACGGAAGACAGGAATCTACTGAGGAGGTACCCTGCATGAGGAGACCCTTTGTCTTTGCAGACCAACGTATTTTCCGGTTTTCCCGATCTGACCCTCCAGGTGTTGGCCGCTCCCGACTGAGATCTTCTTTGGTGTGAGTATTTTAAAATGACCGTTAGGTCACTCAGAACTTGGAAGGTGGAGGTTGGAGACTTTGGTTTGGTAAGGTTGCTGTAGCAACACTTTTGTTTGGATTAGCTTGGCCAAAATTTTGGTTTGTTTGTTTGTTTGCTGCAGCAAATGAAGGCAGGTAATGAGGAGATTTTTTTCTAACTTTGAAAACTTGAAAGGCACAGATTGTGTTAAGTGTCACTTGGAGTATAATATTATATATGCTATAATATTTTTGGCATGCCTGCTCCTAGCACACTTCGTAGAAAGTGTTGCTGTCTTGGAGGTACCAATATGGATTTAGGAAGTACTCAGCTGACTCCCCTAAGAGAGGATACCTAAATGGGTTTAGGTATATTAAAAAAGGTATTTCTTCCATGACTAGTACACCATGGAACAAAAATATATATATAGAGAAGGATCCTGATCTGCCAGCCCAACTGGTAATTTGGTGTATTATTGGAAAAGGCCTGAGGCGTGAGCCTGTCTTTTTAAACATGGCAGTCTTTTGGCTGTCTATTTGTCTTGGTGTAATCTCTGTACCTTTTTTTGAGAGTCCTTTCGTTTGTAAATATGACTTACAATTGGTATTTACAAATGGTTTGGTTTAAGTACAGTCTGTGAGCTGTCTCTTGCTTTTGTCCTAAGTGTTAATTTGTGTGTTAATTGTTTTTTTTGAGTGTCCATGTGGTTGTGGATTGACACCGGTGGTGATGTTTGAAAGTACTTGTTTCAGTAACTAGTGACTATGTTTTTGTGTGAGAATGGCTTGCCTTAGCAAGCAGTGTTGTGTGCTCTGAGTGTGTGGGCCCCCTTCTTGAAAATGTCTGGAATGAGCTCAATTTGGGTTTTTTTGTCGTCATTCTGTTATGCAAATGTCATTGAAAGAATTACATTTTAGAATTCAAGGAATGAATTATGTAACATATGCTAAATAGCTGCACGCTACCATTAGAAGTAAAACAGTAACCAAGTATAGATGTGTGAATATTGCCACAAGAGAAATTAGAATTAACACTCAATAGGGAAAAAATTGGCCTCATAGAAAGAAAAAAAAGAACGAATTTGTGTGCTTTCAAACTAGGACTTAATACCAAATGTTACAGCATTATCCTTAAGGTATTAATATTAAAAGGCATTCACATCATCTGAGTAAATTGGCTGCTGCTGAAATAAACGCGCCTCTTTTTTACATTACAAGACGATAGATTTGTGCCGGCTTGGAATGCCTGTGTTTTAAATAGACTGCACCGTGCTCAAATTTCCAGCACCAGAAAAAGAGCTTTTAAAACAGCTGTTCAAAGCTGTCTGTACCGAAGGAAGCTGTCTATCAAAACAGACGGAGATCAAACTTTTTCAGGACATTACAATACAGCAAAGGGTTTTTCTCCAGAAAAAGGCGTGGAAATTGAGGCTTGCTGGTCGTAAAAACACAGCTGAGTAAACAACACATGGCTATGCCGGCCACAAGCTACAGATCCAACACGTGCGTTAAAGACTACTGATTTTAAAAGTTACAAATACAGCTTCATTATTTTGGATAAAATAGAAAGGATTAAAAGCAGGGATTTTCTTTCTTGTTGCTTTTCTAAATAAGCATATATGTGGTTCTGATGGTAAATAATTACTGCCCATTAAAAAAAAAGTGGCACAGACTATTTTATGTTTCAGTACAGCTTATGTGCTTAGTGTTATAAATACATGCCTTTAAAGGCAAAAGGAAAGGAATGAGGCTTGCTTTTCATATGTGGAAACATCAAAAGGGTTAGTGATCATTATTAAAAAAAAATTGATTATATGAAAAAAAAAAATGTATTAAAAATAATTGCACTAAAATCGTTTTTGCATTTTGCAATGTCTAATAATCCTACTGTGACAAATATATAAGCTCCTAGCATCAAAGTTGAATTTGAGCAGCACTTTACCATCAATGTGGGGAGTGAAATGTGAAATTTCACTTTACCCAGGCATATAAAAACTTATTTTATAAGGGTGTACCTTATACATTTCTGTCCCCCACCTCTGGAATATCTAGGGGAGACCCTGGGGGTCCCTAATATGCTAAAACATTTTAGGTTATTCATTTTTAAGTGCCCCTACCACCAAAGTCGAGTTTGGCCACAATTTACTTTTTAAAAGCAGTCCTGGCACCCAGGGCTGTTTTCAAACTGATCTCAGGTTTCAGCAGTGCACACATGCGACTGCAGAACAAGTAGCTGGCCTCTAAACTGCTAGAAAGCACATCACACACTGCATACGAATAAAAATTAGTATAAAATAAGACAGCAACAAGTGCATCTTACCTTTAAAATTATTAGCTCACAGGCACGGAACAGGACTGCTTTTCAGCTGTGCTTCTCCAGAGTTCCTTTGAATTGGAAAGACCGCATGGAATAGCCTTACTGACAGGGGACAGCAGGTTTAAGGGTCAAGAGGCCAAGTTCTGTATTTAGAACTGACCAGCCTTACTGCATGTAAAAATTTCCACGCAGGGAGCCACTGTGACAGTATGTGATTTCTACATTACACTATGAAAGCTTGTAATGTTACAGAGTAATTTAATAAACTGATTTTTTTGTATTAATTAAATATCCTGATTCTAACATTGTAGGGTAAAACACTACAGGTAAATGTAAATTTTGCTCTAATGATGTCTGAGGCTATAATGTGCCTAGGGAAATTAGGGTGAAAATGAATTCTCAATTCTTGTTAATAATATTAGGGATATCGCCATTAGTAATTTAACCACATTTAAGAAATAGAAGAATTTACTTAGTTGTTTCACTAAAGTTATGGCCTTGATTAAGCCTTCCTGGAGCTAGGGCCAGATTAAAAGGCTATGAAATTCAGTTTGCATTCATGCGCCCTCATGTTACACTAGTACAATTGCTAAAGGTATTGGTAGTTGGTTATTAATGTTTTCTAGCTAGCTCAAATGTGCTATTTACCTCCTACAAGTTTGTTTGTGCCCAGCTGCCAAAAATAGGGGTAGATAGTGTCGACAGAAGGTCACCTGTTTCAGGTTACCTGCTGTCGAATGAGGGGAAGAGATTAGGGAGATTAGCTCCTGGGCAAATTAAGGGTAACTACAATTAAGTAATACATTGTCATTTTTTATATGCTCTCTCTCTCTCTCTTTTTCTCACTCTCTCTTGAGCCTGTCTAAGTTGACTAGGAACGGCCATGGGACGTTTAATTGACTATTTAGTAATACTGTTTTAAAATTGTTAAGATTCATAAAAAGAAAGAAAAAATACGCCATGTTACTGCCCATCCTGTCTGATGAAATTATGAAAGGATGAGTAGTCTAGATTGATGTTCCCTTATTTGACCTTTAAAGGGGAACTATATGTGGGTAGTTCTTGTTCTAAAATTCTCAGGTGATAACACCATTATTGTTTGTTATTTTTATGCTACATACAGTTTTGCAAAGGCATTATTAGTCTCTTATTAGTCTGTGTAATTGAGCTGATCCCTGTTAAATTAGCAGTTTTAGATTTTTCCTGCCGTGCCTATAACATGAGAGCATGGTCCTAAGCGTAAAATGTAGGTGTTTTTACGTAAGAAAAATAATTTTAGAAGTGTCTGCAGTCCTGTACAAGTAGTGAAAGGTTATAACTTATGAAACACAAGCTTGTTAAGACAAGAAGCACAAAAGAATGCTTGTTCTAAAAATTTACTTTCTTGAGGTTCTTCAGATGAATAAAATAGGAATACACAAATGTAAGGATTTAGAGTATGTCCGTATTGTTTTTCTTTTTCACTCAGAATTTAGTAAATAAACATAGACTTCCTTGGCTGCTTCACATAGTGTAACGTTTTACTCTTGTCAGTACACCAAAAAAGTTCCTTTTGTACTCGCTAATAGGTCCAGGGGTGTTTTTTTACTCTCAGATAGATGAAGTGGTTCTTGGGTGCCTTGCTAATGTATGGGGCGCCCCAAGCTAAACAAGCATTGGCATAGCCAATAGGTCTCGCTTTTGGGACCTTATAAGTATTTAGTTATGCAGCACAATATCCTTGGTACAACAACATCAACTGTTGCATGGCTAAACACTTATAAGGTCCCAAAAGTGAGACCTATTGGCTCAGTGGGTTAATGTGAATGCAACACAGTTAATGATGCACAAGGGTTCAGTTCTGGTGGTTGGGTCAGCCTTTCACCCAAGATAGAAGAGCGGGTAATTAAAAGAGAAGCACTGCAAACACTCTGCTCCAGTCTATTGGCACCAGACGTCGTTTATAGGAGCGGTCTTTTATTAGCACTTCTGTAAGAAGAGTTACTGTTCCCTTTCCCCTCCTGGACCAATAAACTTCTAAAGCAACACGGAGTTTGTAGGGGACATGCCGCGTGCATTCATTATTGAGAAAAGGACAGGCAGCGTAACCCGAAAGCAAAACAGATTCTCCTGCTCAACCAGTTATATTTTCCCAATTCTGGTAAAACAAAACTGGGACGTAAATATGCAGTCACTGCCACTAAAGCTGCGGAGCTCTGTAACCAGCAACCGGACGTGCGACCCCGGGCACATTTGGCATGCACCTGAGGCCTTATTCCGTGCCCTTTCCTTGTAGTTTAAGGGGGTGCGAGAGTTAGAGCACAGGCATGCTACAAAACGTGTCTTTAGAACTAGTGCCTTACAAACTACATGTCACCAATTTTTTTTTTGTTAAATAGCACCATCAATAGTTTACGATAAAAACTTTGAAATCGTGCTGCTGAAAGTGGTCACTTGAGGTGGTAGGTTTTGATGATTCAACAGAATATTACAAGCATTCTGTTAGTGTGCGGAGCACCGATATTTTCGAATTTTACTATACACGTTTACAATTATGTAGGGGCTTTCGTTCAAAGGTCCGTTCTTTGTGTTTACGTCGCGACCCTAACCAGCTTTCTCCTTAGCTGTCAGGTTTTTCCAAGCACAGTGACAGCAATGTCCCAGCTCGGCCCGAACTGCCTACCCTGCAGCACACCATCCTCACAACAACTTCGTGAAGTGTGAAAATAAGGAGCGGTCATGGTGCCTACAAATGGACTCCTATCAGGTGCGCAGCCACACAACACGCAGTAAAATGGCAAAATGCTGTCACGCACGGCGAGGATTGACAAATGTTGCCGGGTGAGTGAGGGAGAGCCAGGTAAACCGGAAAAGGTGACAGAAGGCAGAGGAAGAGAGAAAATGCCGGGGGAGTGAGGGTCATGCGGCGGGAGTATGGAGAGGCGGGCGGGGAGTGGAAGAGAATGCTCTGTGCGGGCGGGGAGTGGGAGGGACTGCTCTGTGTAGAGAAGGGGAAGTGAAAGAAAGAGTAAAAACTGGCTGCGTGCGAAAAAGGTGACAGAAGGCAGAGGAAGAGAGAAAATGCCGGGGGAGTGAGGGTCATGCGGCGGGAGTATGGAGAGGCGGGCGGGGAGTGGGAGGGACTGCTCTGTGTAGAGAAGGGGAAGTGAAAGAAAGATTAAAACTGGCCGCGCGCGGAAAAGGTGACAGAAGGCAGAGGAAGAGAGAAAATGCTGGGGGAGTGAGGGTCATGCGGCGGGAGTATGGAGAGGCGGGCGGGGAGTGGGAGGGACTGCTCTGTGCAGGCGGGGAGTGGAAGGGACTGCTCTGTGTAGAGAAGGGGAAGTGAAAGAAAGAGTAACAAGCATTTGCCGCGCGACACGGGAAGCTTGTAATAAGAGAAGCTGACGAGGAGGGAGTGGGAGAAAGGAGGGGGTAGGGGAGGGGATTCATGCGCTGTAAGGCTTAATGAGCCATTACAGAAAGCCAGATGGCCTGTGCACGTCCACGCGCGCGTAACCGCACGCTGGTGGCCGGCAAAAGCCTCTTTGGTAGCACTTTCAAAAGCCCCTACTAAATGTCTCGCAGAGCAGCGCATGCGCTGGCTCAGCGAGACCTAAAAAGGAGAAGGTATTTGGAAATAGACTATCCTCTCTGCTTGATAGATTATTTGTATGCCTTGTCTAAAGATTTTTTGTTCTGTCCATCAATAGATATCTGCTGCCCTACAACCATTGCCAGAGGGGCCCGGACATCAGATTCAGCCTGGGGAGTTAGCGCCAGTCCAGCTTGAAGCCAAGGTGAAGGGAACCAGCACAGGCATTGCTGGCAACTAGGACCTCAGTGAAGGTAGAAGGCCGGAAGCACTGGGACGTGAAGTGTGTACCCCTGCTACTGTCTTGGACGAAAGACGGGGTCACAAATCAGGATGGAGA
This sequence comes from Calotriton arnoldi, assembly GCA_963921515.1. NCBI lineage: Eukaryota > Metazoa > Chordata > Amphibia > Caudata > Salamandridae > Calotriton > Calotriton arnoldi. Next base: position 101,938 of record CAWUFW010021106.1, on the reverse strand, counting down.
ATTTTTTGCGTGGATCCAGTTTTTGATGCCCAGCTGAGAGAGTCACAGACCGACAAGGACGGCAAGGAGGCTTTTGCTTGAGGTGACCCCCTTTGAAACAAGGGTTGCTTCACATATCCCAGCATCAGGCCTCTGAGTCCTGGTCCCCAAGTGAATGCAAGTCTGCACCTCTGTTTGTTGATCAGGAGGTGCCTGGGCATACTGGGTACAATCTTTGGCACCGACAAAAGAGCAGTGCACCAGCGGAGCAACATAGGAGTTAGGGAAGGACTTGAGTTCAGGGTACAGGTGCTGTACCTTTGGTGCCTGTTAGATTAAAGTGAAGAATACTGGTGCACTGCCTGAGACACTGGACAGGATCGTTGAGGGCATTTGCCCCGGAGGGTGATTGCCCTATCCTGAAAGAAGAAACCTTTTCCCTTAAAACTGGGCCGTGATTGTTTTCTTGAGTTGCAAGTTGTGCAGCTCCACCGTTGGAAAAGAACTTGATAGGAGCCTGCCTGTGAGGCTCAGACGGACACAGGAGAAGACTCCCTCTGGCTGGTTGTACAGCGGCTTCTATTCTTTAAGTACTTTTTAGCAATGTATCCCTTTGGTCGTCCCATTTTTGAGGAGGAGCAGCCGTTTGCGGCTCCTCGTCCTAATTCCCATGGCCCCGTTTGGTCTTCCTGGTCCCCTGAAGCGAAATTTTTTTTGTAATGATCCTTGTATTTGCTTTAATATTTGCATTAGGAATGTTTATTCTGCAAGAGAAACGTTTTTGAACAGTTGATAAATACTACTCTGCCCTCCTCTGAGCATATCAATTGATACTCTAGCCCTCATAAAAAGAACACTGGAAAGGTCTATTAAAAAATGTTTTTATTTAAGATATTATATTAGATATGTGCTGTTGGCTATTCTGAAGCTGAAATAGATGGTCACTGAAATACATAGGAGCCCTGAAACATAGAATTGGACTGGATGGTTTTGGGATTTACTTTCTGCTTGGGGTTGGAAAAAAATTGATAGCCATTATTTTCACCTGTTATCTGTGTGTTCATTATGACCCAATGCTCTGTTCCCCATGTATTTCTACTTGTATCTCACCAGTTAAACAATGTTAAAAATGTAAATGCCCACCTAGCAATGGATAGGATAAATGTGCAGGATAACTTCCATGCTTCTAGATCATAGCGGATGTCTTCAGCTAATGCTAAAACGGCCATCTGTGGAAAACCAGCTGCAATGGTTGTTAGCATCAGCTGAAGCCATTTTGTTTTTGGCAGCCATTTTAGTTAGCCATGTGCTCGCCATGTGCTTTCTCCCTCTTCACTGTTGCCTGCTCTTGTATTTCACTTGAGTCAGGAACTATAATTAACTCCTTCAGTACTGAGCCAGAGCACTGCACTTGCTCAGAAAGGTCTAGCTGCTAGAATGCACCTGCTCTTAGAGTAACTGTCAGGCTATTTTAACTAATATCAGCAATATTGTAAGCCCTCCCACTCTGTTGACTAAGCAATTCTTATGTATCCTTATAAGTAACTAGCTATTCATTTGCACACTTGTACCGCCTCTTTTTGAGTCTACATGCTAACTCAGCTATAAACTGGGCATAAAAGACCCAGAGTGTTTGTACTCCATAGACTGTCTCCTACAGTGGCCTGCGGGTACTGTATTGACACAGTCTCCCTTATGTGAGGTTAATAAAGTTGTTATTTTGATATTCCAGCTTCCGTGCCAATGTCTTCTTTGTTGGTTTAAGGACCAGGTGCATCAGTGAACCCCTAGAAAGGTTTTTTCTTCTACAACCCTTTTCACTGTGCATGCCTCCTAAACTTACAGTTGACCGGGGGACTGGAGATACTCACTACCCCAGTGCCCCCACATTACCCTTTTCACTGTACATGCATATTAAAATATTAAACTTACAGTTGACCGGGGCACTGGAGATACTCACTACCCCAGTGCCCCCACATTACCCTTTTCACCCCCATGCGTAAAACATAGCACTCCGCCTATTCACTGGTTGAGTGCACGGGCGTCAAGCCATCTTCCCTCGCAATCCCCATGCTCCCCACCGGTCCATGCCATGCCTTAACTTATGCATTTCCCCGAGCGCTCAGCATACTCACTAGCTAAGCCCCCGGTAGTTTTTTAATGCCCTGCCTCGCCGGAGCATCACTTCAGCTCCCTGAACACTAAGCGCCTTCCCGTGCCTGGTATTCCCCCCCGGCCCCCTCCGTACGCCACACCAGAGACCCTCGCGGTCGACTTGCAGCCCCAAACAATACCATAGCATGCCCCATCAGCGCTGTAGTACCGCTCGTGGTCGGGCAACCGGGATGCGTTCCGTACGCCCATGATGTCCCGCCTTGCCTCCCGGCCCGACCGGAACCAATGCACGCGCTTGCCCGAGCCCGCTCCCGCTCGAAGCGCTGCCTTGCATCGCCGCCTTACAAACCCCCCGCTCGCGCCATGAAATACCTGTTTACCGCGAGCGTGAAGCCCCCGCTTCCCCAGCATTGCTGAAAACTCCTTATCGCAGCGTCGGGTTCCGCATAAAATTAAATTAAATTGAACCAACGCTCACACCCCCTGACTACGCTTATCGTGAGGCCCTCTCACCGGAATGAAACCGTGCGCCCGACCGAAGGACTCGCCGCGACCTCCCGCAGCTCCGCACGCTGCACTTCGAGCGCTAACGTCGCGACGCTCCGATCCGCTTTTTTCACCCGTGGTGTGAGGACAAAGAGGGCTTCCCCTTCCTGTCCTTGGCGTTTAAATCCCCCGGCAGTCCGGGGTCTCCCGCGCCCCCTTGGTGACGCGCTATAGGAATCCCGGCTACGCCCCTTCCTACTTGTTGACCCGGAAGAGACCCTAACTTGGCTCCTGCCTGAGATGCCACTAAAGGCACCACGCCCCCTAGGTGCGGGTGGTGCCCATCAGTGTCCCCATACTTGTGATTCTGTGAACTGACCTGTGTGGACTCCTTTGTCCAGAGTTTATTTGAAGCAAACGTCGACTTTTTAACGGCTGAAGGAGAAACATACCGGCCAAAAAATTGCAAAATTCAAATCGGACACTTTGTGCTGCCCCAACCTTGTTCAGGTGTGTGCCTACTCACCTTGTACTCTTGGGCAGCCTCTCTTATGGAACGCACGGCGTGAGACCACACCCGTATCACAGAGCAGTGGCGTACTCACCTTGTACTTGTGGGCAGCTTATGGACTAGGAAGCACAGTGTGAGACCCCATCCATATCACAGCACCGAGGCATACTCACCTTGTACTCCTGGGCAGCCTCTGAACTAGAAAGCACAGTGTGAGACCACAACCATCTCACAGAGCAGAGGTATACATACACACTTTTTACTCCTGGGCAACTCTTGAATGGAGAGCACAGAGTGAGACCCGTCCGTATCACATACCTGTGGCAGACTCACCTTGTACTCCTGGGCAGCCTCTGGAATGGGGCGCACGGAGTGAGACCACACCCATATCACAGAGCTATGGCAGACTCACCTTGTATTCCTGGGAAGCCTCTGGAATGGGAAGTACGGGGTGGGACCACAGCTATACCTCAGAGTTGTGGCATACTCACCTTGTACTCCTGAGCAGCCTCTGGAATGGGAAGCACATAGACCCGCCCGTATTACATACTGTGGCAGGCTCACCTTGTACTCCTGGGCAGCCTCTGTAATGGGGCGCACCGTGTGCTGCTTGTGTTCCTCGGCCTCTCGACAGATCAGACAGATGGTCTCCTGGTCATCGTCACAGAACAGTTTCACTTCGTGTTCTCGGCACAGGCTCTCATCCTGGGAGGTTGCCCTCGGAGTGAAAAGCTGTCTCAACAGTCTCACTGTGTTTCCCAAATGTCTGTTGGGTCTCAAGGTTTTGTTCTTAAAGGCTTTTCTGCACACAGGACAGGTGAAGTCTGTCCCCATCCACACCTATCCTCCAGCGATACATAACAGACAGAAGATATGTCCACACTCCAAAGACACGTAGTCTGTAAAATATTGATAACATATGGGGCACATGGCCTCCTCCTTCAGACCTTGGAGCTGGTTTGCTGCAGCTATGATCCTGCCGAGGTGAAACAAGTGTAGGTTCGTTTCTCATTAGTTTGAACGTGTGACGGTTTCCGTCTTTACTTCCTCATACGCCCCACAGGAGCTGTAAGGCTTCTACTGGCTGGTTTACACCGGTAGAACTGGATGGGCAGTGACGTGGTAACGCTGCCACGGGTTCTAAGGCACGCAACGAAACTTGATCCCCATAACAATAGCATACATGCCAACATTTTAGAGAAAAGAGTGAGACTTAAAATAAATAAATTGGGAGAATCTATTTCTCCCATTGACTTCTATTGAGGACTGAATCAGGTCTGTTGTCATGGGGACTTGTAAGTGTGATGCTGCAGGGTGGGATATCAGAAATGCAAATATACGTTTTTAGGTCGAGCCTTTTGTAAGCATGATGGCACACAGAAATGTGAAAAGAACATTTGAATGCATTTCACTTTTTAAAAAGCAATTGCATGGTTCCCTCCATAGCCAAAAAATATTAAAGTGATTTTCAAAAGTTAGTATTGAAATAAAAATGTTCTTTTCAAATTTCTATGCGTGATCATGTTTTCGCACTTTCCCTCTGTACCGAAGCACCGCTGTAACTGCAGGTCTGATAGGGACCTCCCCCGCCCTCCGCTGGAGGGGTTGCACGGTAACAATACACCCTTAGTCTCGTTATGCAGAGCTCCTGCAAGGTAATTCCCTGCTCCTTATTGAAGGCTGAAGGAAAACCACCGTAACTGGAAGCGGTACGTGGGCAATTGTGACTGAAGTTGTCCTCTCCTCAGCACCCCAAGAAAGCAAGGTTTCGCACACCTTTAGTAGTTTATTCCGTTATTAAATGTGTTCATAAAATGCAAGCACATGGGGATGCGCAATTATTTGTACAGAAAAAATCATCTTTTATTTTCCTATGTTTAGGTACGTGTGCTTCCATTAGACTGGGTGGGGTGTTGTCCCACCCTGCAGGAATCAATCGTTGGTTCTCCACTGCTGTGCAACATCAAGGCGCCTCCGGGTGTGTGAAATGTATAGAGAGCCTTTGTGGGCCCCTCTAATAGTCACCAGAGTTTTTGACCCCCCCCCACGCTGCTCACTTGTCTTCATTTGCCCCTTGCCATAACGTGCCCCGTTTGCACACTGTCCTTAGTACCAGCATTGGCAACCTACCCCACCCCTCCAACGTAACATGCATGCTCATAAATAAACACACAACACATTTCTTGTTTGGGTAAAATTGCTGCAGGTTTATTACATACACCGTTATGTAATATGGTGGGTTATCTTACGGGCGATCCAAGGGCAGGCAACCGTCTGGGCCGCCTGCCCGCCTGATGAGCCAAGCAGCACTGGGGAGAACCCCATCTGTGCTGCCACTTCTGGTGATCCTCTTCTTGGATCACGTGACACATGGTCCCTTATTACTCACGCCCCTTTCAGGGTGGAGCGTAGCATAGCAAACCCCCCGGTTGTTCAGGCCCACAACCGCCCGAAGGACTAACGGGGCGCCGACATGGTTTTCCAGGAACCTCCCATGAGGCTCCTAGGATTTGGCTCTGGCACCCACCATGGTGCCGCGCAGAGGTACCCTTCTGTACCCCTCTGCTTCCAGATCGCCCTGTAACTCCGCCTGCAACGAAAAAGACAACATTACAACATTCTCTGCCTCCTGCCTGCCACGAACCACGCCGGGTAAGCGGTAAGGTGGGAGACGGCGTGTCCGGGCGCGCGAAAGAGGACGACAAGATGGTGGGGGAGGCCTATATACCCCTCCCCCTGTCCTCGCGCCCGGAAGTGATGCTCGCCTAGCGCGCTGCGACAAGGCTTGGGGGACTCCTCCCTGAGTCCCTGCCCCTTCGGGGGTGTGGGGTGCCCAGCTGGTACTAGAGGGCTGCCCTCTTTAGTGGCCCCCTGCGGGGGCCTCGGATAGCCGCATAGTACCAGCATTGGCAACCTACTCCACCCCTCCAACGTAACATGCATGCTCATAAATAAACACACAACACATTTCTTGTTTGGGTAAAATTGCTGCAGGTTTATTACATACACCGTTATGTAATATGGTGGGTTATCTTACGGGCGATCCAAGGGCAGGCAACCGTCTGGGCCGCCTGCCCGCCTGATGAGCCAAGCAGCACTGGGGCGAACCCCATCTGTGCTGCCACTTCTGGTGATCCTCTTCCCGGATCACGTGACACATGGTCCCTTATTACTCACGCCCCTTTCAGGGCGGAGCGTAGCATAGCAAACCCCCGGTTGTTCAGGCCCACAACCGCCCGAAGGACTAACGGGCGCCGACATGGTTTTCCAGGAACCTCCCATGAGGCTCCTAGGATTTGGCTCTGGCACCCACCATGGTGCCGCGCAGAGGTACCCTTCTGTACCCCTCTGCTTCCAGATCGCCCTGTAACTCCGCCACAGCTCTGGAGGTGGCCACCGTCGCCGCCAGAGCCCCCCACCAAAAGCTCCTTTCTCACCTGCAACCTCTCATTTCCAGGCCTCCTGCAAAGCTAGGGAAGAGATCCCTCCCGCTGGTGATAGATGAACCCCATATATATATCACAATAGCCCTTGCCGATAGCCTGGATCAGCTAGTGTCTAATGCAACACAAAGGCCCTTCTGCCCTGTGAATTTGTGCCAAGAACTATCCACCCTCCTGTGGGAAAGTTCCACTACTTCACATAACTCAGCCCCGTGCCAACTCTGGGCGGGGCAGATCAGATTCCCTGGCTCACATTGCCCCATGAATTTGCTGAGCTCACCTAGCTGCCGTCCTACTAGGACGGTGTGTCTAGCGCACCTGTGTCCCCACTTAAGGGACAGCTGCCCGCTTGTTGGGAGACCGCTCCCACACCCACCTGCCTACTTCTGGCTATTCGGGCGAGAAGGATTATACTTTAACCTTTGCACCATCCATTTGCTTTCTAACTCATGACGCACAGGAATGTCCATAACTAGACGTGTGTGACGATGAGCCAGGGTGCCCTCCTGCCCTTGCCGTGCATCCCTTATTTCTTATGGGAATTTCGCCAGCTCAGCTCCCTTCGTGGTGAACCCCCTAGGGATACCAGCTAGAGAATCCGTCTGATTAATGCAGTGCGCACTGGCTGCCATATGGTGCCTAACTTTAAGGATTGGCTAAGTCCTACTTTGCCCTTCATCCCAGAATATTCCCGAATAGGAGGGGGGTTCACACTGCTCGCCTTGCCTTTTGTGCTTGGCACCTTGTTCCCCCTTTCTTGGGGACGCAGCACAATGTGTTAGCTGACAGCACCCCCGCCCAGTGAGGCTAATATAGCTAACCGGGCAGGGCATTTGACCTTAACTGCAGGAAAAGTCGACAGGCTAGAACCCTCCCTGCGAGAGCCCCCGGATAGGGGGCAGGGGCGTTCACACTGCCCACCCCAGGGCAACCCCAGCGGTGGAAAATTACCTGCTCAGTTAAATTTAGCTTTTTGTTGATCACTGGACATGCCAAATGTTCTTTTACATAGTAGCCTTTTGTGCTTGACACCTTGTGTCCCCATTACTTGGGACGGCAGCCCACTGTTGGCTGACAGCGTCACCACCCAGCGTGGCATCTATTACTGACCGGGCGGGCGTTTGCGCCTAACTGCAGGATCATAGTCAACTGCCCTTGGTTCTGGGGTGCACTTATTTCGCCCCTTTGCCCAGACTTATGCACAAACCCCTTTGCTTGCTACCCTGGTGAACACCTTAATGGTATCGAAGCTGGTTTGAAACAATGTATGTCTTGCGCCCACTACTGGAGACACCTCACCCTTTCGTGTAATTACAACTTACGCAGCGCACCCCGCTTGCCTAACTGCCATCGGATCACAGATGCACAGTACCTACTGTGCCTCTCCGACCCTGGATGCTTTAAACCTGCCACAGTGACGGAAACCAAGCTTCCCAGTTCCCTGTTTAGCTGCAGTACACCGTCAGTGGGTCCGCTAGGAGATACCACAAACAGACACGCATATGTATTGTGCCCACTATTGGAGACAACTCACCCCTTCGTGGAGTGACAACTACACGGTGCCTACCCAAGTCACCCAACAGACAAGTTGGCCCTGACTACCTTGTGTTCTGGTGCCAGGTTTGGGAAGAGCCTTGCCTTCACTAGCTGCCCCCCTGGGAAACACAAAGACAGTGCTCTGGCCGCAGCGCAGCGCTGCCCTCGTGTAGCATCGAACCCCATGTCAAATAAGAGTGACAACTCCAACTTACTTAAGACTACACCATGACCATGGGTGGAGTTTAGCTCTTCCCCAAACTTCTGCTAGCGTAACCCACGGTCACGCCTCCTGTTCAGTTCACTTTAGTAATTCATGGCACTGACCCACAAGGGCCTAATACTGGGCTGTGTAAATGGGGCCCAGTGTGACCTTAACACTCGGCTTGGTGTGGATGGGTGCTAACAATACCTGGCTGAAGTGCAATCCCTTTGACAATCACTCCTGACAAGATGTGCCAATGCAGGTAGAAGCAAGAGATATCCAGCCCACCTTACTTCCTGTCCCAGTGATCTGAGTAACTTAGTGAAAGATGCACCTTTGAACTGGTAGCGGAAACTGTTACTTACGCCTGCAAATGCTCTGCTCAGAGCAGCCCGCAAGACTAATGAAACGTTGTCAATTTGGCTGTCAACTTTGCTGCCTGTGCCACCATTCCGCCCCATGGAAATTGTTCTGGGCTCTCGCTTACTACCCTGCTGAGTGAGCCCACTGTATTCACCAGATTCATTAACAATTTCCGCTTCTGACTGTACTTGGTAACACGTACACCCCATGGTATCTTGGCGCTGCATAACATGTTTGTTACTCAGCTCCATGGTACTTGTTTTATCGACCTCAGAAGGATGAAATGCTTGTTGATTGCAACCTTGTTGGTGTACATACATAGAAGAGCAGACTAGACACCCGAGTATGAATTACTCTTGTGCAGCTTACTGCTTTTTAAATTAAGCCCCTGCTCACAAACTGGGAGAGGGATAGTGCAGTGGGCACAGTTAACAATGCTTCCATCAGGGACAAACATCTTGCTAACCCGGTTTGAGGAGCAAGCACGCTGATGCTGATCATGGGCGGGCCCATGAAATCCCACCCTTATCCGCCCCCGCCAAATTCTGGTAGTAGTGATCCTAGCACAATTGCAGCAATTTGGTGAACGTGCCAGGTTTACAATGATCTGTACTCGAAAATACCAGGACTGTGGAAGGTCTGACCTCGTTCTAGTGCCACAAAGATTAACGTGTTTGTACCAGTGTAAGCATTTTGTGTTGTACTAATGCGCACACGTCATAGCAGATAAGAGGCTGCTCTGCTTCCGGTGGAGGGTGTTCGAGTTTCTTGGGAGGGAGGGAACAGGGTCTCCAGAGTGGACGCTCCTGGCCGGCCCACGAGCAGCCACAAAGTGCCACACAGGACAGCTGAAATGTGACATCCAAAAACAAACAGTGCATACGAACCACCACTGTCAACTCCCACTCCATGCAAAATCCTCCCTTGGGCTGGCCCCACCATGATCAAACACGACATCTCAACTGAGCATGTGAGCGCCGAAAATTCACAGCTCGCCGACAGCAGAGAAGCGGCCAGCTCCCATCGTCCTCACCAGAAGGCACCGGTTCTAAATCCGGCCCCCACATGATCTTGGGCAGAAAAGTTAACCGGTGAGGATATCAACTTCCTCACCTGCAAAAGCAGGGAGTGCTGGCGAACAGGCTCATCCCTGAATACCAGTCACAATGTTAACCGTGTATGTCCAAAAAACGTTAGAGGGCCTTTCCCTCCAACATGACAAATTGTTGGCCTCCTGGACACCTCTGCAAGTATGAGTGTGTGCCCACGTGTACAACTACATTTGATGCATGTATTGGACACTGTGTCCAACAGTGCCCAGCAGTACATCATCCCATTACTCTGTTGGTAGTGTGGGACTAGATACCACCATTTCCGGTACCAGTAGTGCTTCATGGCAAAGACAACGATTGGCCTGCCACCAAGAGGCATGTCTGCTGGCCACTGCCTGCACACACCTCTGATCTGCTGCCTGCTCTCACCCCTCTGCAGCTGTAATAACCCCCATTAGACCAACGAGAAACTCTAAGACCACCAAGGTTTAAGGCTTGCATTGGTGCGCATTACCGGGCTTAGAGGCGCCTTGAGCGATGTACACATGTTACCTAAACCCTAGTGGCACAAGGACCTTGTCGGCCATGCAGCGAAGTCTTCACTCAATGCAATAAAACGAAACCAATTGCACCAGCGCACGGCCCCCACAGCGCCCCCCAGGCGCCAACGAGACAAGCCAAAGTTTGTACCGAGCATCCCCACTCCAAGGAAAGGCACCACAACCAACACGCTGCGCAGGTCACTCACAAAGGCACCACTGTAAGGACCCCACGTTAACGGCCCCTACATGAACCTGGAGTGCACCCTGTGAATGATGTATGCTGAAAAGACTGCCCGTCGCCCATACACTGTTATTACATAAAGAACAAACACTGGTAGGCCTGGAGCGATACCCCGGAGTTTACAGCTGCCAGTCCGCGGTGACCACAAACACCTCACCTGTGTGCTATTAAAATTAAATCTTTTGCCCAAACACAGTGGTATAATCCTGTGACAACAAATGACTATAAACAGAACGCTTTATCGCCCTTATGCAGGAACTAGGGCTGTTCCACCTAGCAAGGACGCTGCGCCCCTATAATCCGGCAGCCGAGGCGTGCCCGTGAACCACCGAACATATCCTGTGACGCTGCATGTTCTGCGCTATCCCGTACCTGAGAAACGCAAGTGCCCCAGTTAAATTACATCCGTATGAGGGAAAACATACAATTGACACGTGAATAGCAGTTCAGCCACCAGAGCATAACGCGAACCGGCTGTTGGGAAAAGCAAAAGCAAAATGATGCTCGGAACCAGTTCGAGCCAGGCACCCGCAAGCAGCACGCTGGCCAGGGCTGTTTTATGGCAGCAGGCACAGATCCTCCGGGCCCCTGCCCAGGAGCATGCTTCCGCCTTAAAGTTCAGCATCTTACCTTGGTCGTCAACTCTTGTTTACTATTGATGACCTTATGAGACTTAATTTATGTGCTGTATGACCGCACGGTGTGCCACGCACCCTCCTCTAAATCCGCAACCGACACAGAGAGGCATCCCCCTTAGAAGCAGCTCTGCACTCTGTCTCGGTGCTCCGTGCCGGGTCTCCCTATCTCTTTAACTCCAGACAGTAGCGCGACATGAGGAGCGCACCACGTGCCCGTTGGCGACTTGGCCCAACCTGACCAGTGGTTCTTGTACCCAAACTCAAAGGGACTCTTATTGCTGACCTCAGATGGAAGAAAGGCTGAGTGTATCCCACCAGGATAAAATCTGTGTCCGTTAGAGCGAGGATCAAAGAGCCAGCCCACTAGGCCAGAAGGGACTCTCACCGGGCCCAAAGGAACACACCCACCACACGCCAAAACAATAGAGAAGGAAGGCACCTCGCGAACGTCCCATAGGCCTGGCCAGAATCACAAAGTATAAGCAGGCACTGCTAAAACGCAGCACTGGAGAAGAGCTAGAGAAAAGCCTATGCCCCCCAACATCGATCAGCAACAAACAATAGAGAATCATCGAAATCGAGCTGTACTGCATAAAATGTCTTCGACTCTTGTCATCTCTTAGACAAATAGCAAAACGGGCTGAAGGAATCACACGGAGATAAGGTTTGCTTCTCAACTCCCGCACAGCCAGGTCTTCCCCGGAGGTGCTTTTCCTGCCCAATGCACAACCACTGCCGGACACTCTGCTACCTTAACTCCTGCAGTTTCTTTGCATCGCACTCAAAGCATATTACTGCAAAGCGAGACAGTTCCGCTAGAGCCTTGACCCTGGCCCCCAGCGCTACTGCTCTTCTCGAGGACGAAACGCACTACTCTGCGAGACACAGGAAGAAGTATTGGGTGCCAGAGACACCATAGAAGAGTTTGTTCCTGCGGCCGAATTCTTATACCGCTAGCGCTACTTAACATCTGGACTATAGGAACGCCAACCCTGAGGGGGGAGCCACGCGGCACTCGCTGCCCTTCCAGCAGAGAAACCGGTGTTAGTCCCAACACCAATGTGGAAGAGCACTACCGTAATGCAGGCACTACTGACAGAGCACCGGGTACGCCCAAACCACAGGCCCCGCAAAATAACATTTCAACGTTACAATTACAAAAGGACATGCACCTAGCAATGACCACAGATGGACTCTTCTCTCTCGGGTTTCCCCTGCGAATCAAAGGTAGGAAACCCAACTCTGCCTCCGTCACTAACTCCGATGCAACCAGAAAGAAACCCGCCTTTCAGCCCTGTACAGCTGAACCTAGGAGCGAGTCCACCTGCACGGCTCTAATTGTTACCGGCCACCCGCCGACACCCTCGACAAAGGCCCCCAGATCGTTACTCCAATGGTGCCGGGCACCAAGGGGCCTGGAGACATGGTCGGCAGTCCCCGAAACGAGGGGGGGGGGGTGAGCGGGCGCCCGGAGGCCAAACGCAATTGCCCCCAGCGGGCCCCGGACTATCCATCTATTCCCCACCTGTGTGCATAGCAGGCCGGTTGTGCCTGTTTCCCCCTCGGGCTGGTACCAGCGCAGGTTCACCTTGAAACATACCACGGCCCGCGTGCACTAATACCATTACTCCAGTTGTAACTACCTCTGCCTCGGAAACTGGCACTAAAGCTCCGACTCACCAAAGGTCATACTCGCTAGCAACAAGGGAAAGCTGACCCGATTCCAAACCCTATGCTTTGTAGCACCGCAACAGCGGGGGCTCAGAGCTTTCCCCGCTCGCGGAACCGGACCTGTGACCCCAGTCCCCCATGCCGGCCGACAGCCCTCGACACCATGGACCCCGCTAGCACTCGCTCCCCCAACCGCTAACTGGCAGCCCGGATGACTGATAAAATTAACACCGCGAGGATTCGCTGGGAAAAACCTTCGTACCCTTTCGGAGCATAACTCATAAATGCCACTGGGTACGGTGAAATTAAAAGGAAGTAAAGACTCTAACAAGGGCCGTCTGTACTCTGAGTTTAAGCTTTACTTTTAGTGAAATGGTTTATGAAAAACCACTCAGCTGCCCTCGAACTCACAACCTCGGCATGGCTCAGTGCAAGTACTGCTGTATAAGTACCGCGCGATAACCGATTGCGCCACTGGAGCTCACTCTCATTCCTACCATGAGTTGTGTCGGACTGGTCACATTAGCATACGATCCGAACTCATGACCCACAACTGCCCGACAAAGAGCCGTGAGGAGATAGGCCCGTACGACGTGTGGAGAAGGGAGCATCATCACGCCACACAAACCCACTCCACCACCCCCACCATGAGCCCGCACGTAGGCCGTGCCCGACCAGGCCGCGGGCCCTTGGCCCATGCTGCTTCCCCCTGCTACACAACACACCGCCTGGCCAAAAGGCTCGGGACATCCAGGCCCCTGACCCCCCGCCCAGCTCACCCGTGCGACCAGGCTCCAACACGCGGTTGGAGCCACAGACCTAAAGGAAAGCCCAGGGGGGTGAGGGGGGGGGGCTACAGCGCCAACACACTCACGGGTACAAAACCGGACGCCAGACCACGAACGACGGCGTCACCTGGACGGCGTGTCCGACACCCTTAGTGGGCCCCCGCTGACGCCATATACAATAAACATGGAGTCTGCCGCCTCTAAGAGCTCCCAACCACACCGGAGTGCGGGGAGTCATATCGAAGCCCAAGGCGTTGGAGGAAGTCCCGGGGATTTCAATCTCGGGGGCAGTTCTAAAGCGGTTGCCCCCAGCTTACCGCACCCCCCCAGCACAACCCATGCTGCGGCCAGCACGACCCCGCGGGCCTTCGCTAGGCCCAGACAATACCTCCACGGAGCCCTAAGAACTCCACAAGCTCGGACCGCAGCAGGCAGTGCCTAAAGAAGGGAGGGACAACCTCACCTCACAACGCAACCCTGGACCGGCACGATACGATCCCACGAAGACGACCCTCCGCGCTGGAAAGACCACTAAGACGGCGTGTCCGGGCGCGCGAAAGAGGACGACAAGATGGTGGGGGGAGGCCTATATACCCCTCCTCCTGTCCTCGCGCCCCGGAAGTGATGCTCGCCTAGCGCGCTGCGACAAGGCTTGGGGGACTCCTCCCTGAGTCCCTGCCCCTTCGGGGGTGTGGGGTGCCCAGCTGGTACTAGAGGGCTGCCCTCTTTAGTGGCCCCCTGCAGGGGCCTCGGACAGCCGCATATCATCTTGGGTTCAGATGTCTCCTGGCGCACAGACACTGTGCACATTGCACGCTCCTATGATGGAGTTAATGATTGCTGCGGCGCAGTCTGCCATCAATAAGGCTCGCCCTGTTCTGAACTTGGTTCTGATCAGATTTCACTCTGGTCTGGACCCAGAGGATGTGAGAACGATGCTGGCAGGACTGCGTGTGTGAAATACGTGCAGGAGACGGAGGGGGCACTCGCTCAGATACCAGAGCCCCATAGCCTACAGCATGGTATAAAACTATACCAGAGCCCCATAGCCTACAGCATGGTATAAAACTATACCAGAGCCCCATAGCCTACAGCATGGTATAAAACTATTTCACTTGCTCCTTTTTAGGTCGAGCTGTCGCGAGACCTATAGTAAACACAATATCGAGGGTAATTTCTCCTGCCGCTTGCCATTGGTTAACTCTGGCATTGCTGTTGTTAGCTGGCTTATCGTTGGCTTGCGACCCAATACGTCACTTCCGTTTTGCAGGAAGCAGCACCGACCAACTACAGTTTAGTACCGCTGCTGGGCTGTTATCTATTCATTTAGGGACTACTTCCTTGTTTCATTAGTCAGTGTTGCAGCTTGGTCCTCGTTGCTTTCCTGCCCCGGGGTGCGTGCAAAACGTTCAGCTTTAGCAACAATACAGGCGCCAAGCTTAATATTTCAGAAGCGCCCGCTTTACTTTCTGACCTTTTCAATGCTTGTTTCATCTCTGGCCCTTGAGCAGGGCGGTTGCAACCTTCTTTCTTCTGGGAGGCTCTCTCGATCCCGCTTGCTTGCTGCATGGGCCTTGTGCCGCCCCACCTTCCCTCTATTTGCTGGGTCTGGTGGCTCAGTGGACTAATGTGTCCACTGCAGAGCCCTGTGTTTGACCCCATGGTCACAGGTTCAAATCCTGGTGGGTCCACTCAGCCTTTTATCCATCTGAGGTTGATAAAATGAGTACCGTTGGGTAACAAGAAACATCTATTATTCAGCACCAAGATACCTACGGGTGAAAGTGCGCTTTACAAATACACATGTTATATTATTAAACACAGGCACTGTGCCTTACTTCATCTTTAAGCCTAGGATGGCTCACACGGTTGGTTATCTGGGCATACAATCAACAGGCGCCAGGTTTGACGCCTAACAGTTCCAGTTATTTTCTTTTTAATATTCCCTGTTTCATTTATTGTCAAATTCTCACCCTTTTGTGACGGTTTTAGGGGCGCACTGCTGGAGGCCATCCGGGTCACTCGCTGTACACAGCCGTATGCTTGCTCCCACTACCATGCCCACCAGCTCACATCCTTCTCGAGTGCACAGCTCTGCCTGTGTACCTCATCCTTATCTTACCACACGTTTATGAGTGGCACTATCCTTTAAGCGATTCTCCGATCGGGAGTTCACTTCTGTTCTAATTGACAACACCAGCCTGCTCACATCAGGAGCCTCCGCCTACATTTTCTATCCACGCATACGTAAGGACTGCTCAGTTTACTACTGTTAATGCATGGTTGTACTTTGAAGCCCCTTATAACCTTACTTTTGGCAAGTGGGACTGCTTTATCCATACGTTTAGAACGGCTCACACAGTTGGTTATCTGGGCGTACAATCAATCGGCGCAGAGTTCGATCCCTGACTGTTTCTGTTATTTTCTTTTTAATTAATTGTCCCTGTTTCATTTATTGTTCATTTCCAAATTCTCGACGATTTTAGAGCACACACATTAGCCCTCCTTGCTGGACGCCGTCTCAGGCTGCATTTCTTTCTTCACACGCATAAGTAAAGACTGTGGATGCAAGGAAACAACAAGTGCTTTCGGAAAGGGCGGGCTGCAGACCTCTGCTATCCTCAGCAGCTGCTTGTATTTTCATTGCAGAGCCAGCAATGCACAAGATGATCACAGGGGAAACAAAGCACATGTTCTTCTGCTTTTAGAGCACACACTCCTTCTTCTTCCCAGATGAATTTAAAATGCTTTGCATAAAAAGGCCGCCTGCTTCGTGGAACACTGGTCAAAACGCTACCAAAATGCAGAGCTTGCAAAGAGGCACTTTTTGTAAATCTTACCGTTTACGTGACCTTGCTGCTTGATGCAGTGATCCTCTGCTACACCATAACACACAATAGTCCTATAATTATTGTTTGGGTGTTTTTGTTGTTGCTAGAAACGGAGCATTTCTTCCAGAAGGACTGTATGCATTAATAAAGCAGACTGTTGAACCCTACTTGGAAGAATGGCCACTAAAAGCAGGAGGTGATTGGAGATGCATGTTAAAGAACAGTAGATGTTTTAGCCCCCAGGCTAATGCGCTGCATAGCTAAATACATTTAAGGTCCCAAAGGCGAGACCGATTGCATTGCAAAAGCTTGTTTATCTTTAACTCCTACGGCCCTTTGCCTCTTCCGCCGTTAGGGTGACCAATTGGCATGGGTGCAAATTCAGGACGGTAAGTGTAAAAATTCAGGACAAAGGATCAAAATTCAGGACAGAAGGTCAAAATTCAGGACAAAACTTCGGGATAAAAGGTAAGTTTTACAGACACATCAGAGGAAGTTGTGTGATAGTATAAAAGTAAGTAAATAGACAACCACTTAAGTACAAGTCAAAATAAGTCTATATTAGGTTGAGACAATCGTGCACTTAACGTTTTTTTGGTATGCGCGCAGCTTTGAGCAACGGTGCAGGTCTTTTTGTGGTACTTCATATGATAATAATCTATTTGTATGATTACTGCACTGGGTTGTCCAGTCTGATATTTTGTTTGCAACTCATGGTCCTGAGCAGGCATCTTTGGTGAGAGAAGTAAGGAAGATCTGCTCGGATAGACTTTGTTACTAGCATCTCATAGGTGAACTAAAGGGAGGATTGCTGTGATGAACCCACTATAGCAGAGGTCTTCAAACTTTTGTAGGTTGAGCCCCTCCAGCTGAATCTTTTTAGATGTTGGGCCCCCCATCACCTGACAGAAATTTCTGGAATCTGGTACACTACATAATCGACCGCCACGCGCATATCACAGGCCATATCCGGCAAATAATGTTCTACACAATAAGAGTGTTTAGTAAACTGCAGGTTTGTGAGGGGGTGTGGTGAAATGACAGAGGCTTATTACACAGCTCAAAACCCAATTTTCCAAGCTAAAGTGTGCGCAAATTGTTTTTACTAGGATGCTTTGTTTTACACATGACATAGATTAATAATAACACCACCAACATAAATGTGACTGGTGTGCCTGTTTTTCACCACAGAGACGGTCAGTCTGTGGATGGATTTTTGCTACTGCCATCCTCAGGTTGTGCTCCACATCCAGTCTTGAACGGTACTTAGTCTTCAATACCGCAAGTGCTGAGCACCCAATCTCACATAAATAGGACGAGCTGAAAGGCAAGAGAGTTTTGATAGCAGTTTCTCTCAAACTGAATATTCTGCAGACATTTTCAGCCAAAACAGTGACTGTAAGGGAGACAGTGTATCAGATTTTTCGAGCACTTCCTAGCTCAGAGTTGGCACACGAGAAACAATTCTTCTCTAGAAATCATTAACAAACGTTTTAGGCAGCATTATAATGGGATAATTGGCCACCAACCAGTTATGGATCCGAAGACAAAGGTGAAAGTCCACAGAGAGGGCGCTGAACGAACACCTAATTGAGAATTCCTTAGTGGTACGATAAGTTGCTTGCCTGAAGCAGTGGGGGTTTAGGACACGTCGGGCTTATGTTTAAAAAAAATAGAACTGAGAATAAATTAATGATGTTGTCTATTTTGCTTCAGAGCAATGTTGTCTGACAGACTTTGTGGTGGCAGGGACATGTTAAAGATTTTGGGTGCCCTGGGCCAAAACTATTTTGGGGGCCCCTGTTCAGAACAGCTTTGAGTTTAAATGATTCACTTTCAGCTCTGCCATACCCTCTTTAGAAAGGCTACTAACGGTGCACAGGCACTATGGTCGAAATTCTAAAAGTGTTTACATCTAACATTCAGAGATAGTGATGTGTGTTTTCACTGTTGTAACACAGCAGCAGCCCACTAATTGTACAGCAAATAATATCTGTGATATCCTCCAATTTCCCGTATGTGAAGACCCGTTTTGATCTAAAATAAACTTTTTATGGTTGTTGCATGAAACAAACACATTTCTCTGCAAATAGTAATAGACTCTCTCAGATCAATCACAGTAAAAAGAAATGGAAAAAAAGCGGTATTTACAAGAATCTGTTTAGGAATTATTCCAGGCCATCAAGGCAAAAACAGAGCTGTCTCCATCAAGGTGCCCCCTGAAAGGCTGAATTGCAGTGCATGTAAATGTGTACTTTTGTAATTTAGGACTAAAACATTGATGGGGCATGACATGCCCATACTTGTGTGCAGGGGCGCAACTAGACCCGAACTTCGGGGGATAGGGGCTAACACTCCCAGCCAGGGCTGGCCCTAGCACTGGTCACACACAGTGCTCAGTCTTTTTTGGCGCCCCCTCCTCCATGAATTCCCTCACTACCACTCACCAACAATGCACCTCATCTCTCTATAGCACCTTTCTGACAAACATTTCAATTTTTTATAATGCTACTCATAGTTTACTCACATTCAGTTCTTTGATCTGCATAGTACACGTTCTTTGTAGCAGGCACATTAACCCTCTGCGCTGTGTGGGTGGCAGGAGTACCCATGTGAGTGCACAGTGAGCCATGTGACTGTGAGAGAGTAGGGTAAGAGGACTGACTGCAGGGTGAGTGAGGTGACTGTATGAATTTGGGTGCGGATGTAAGTGCAGAGTGGGACAAATGAATGTATGGTTAGTGATGGGCTTATTTGAGTTAGATTGCAGATTGAGCAGTGAGGGGGACAGGTGAGTGAAGTGTCAAAAGAGTGCAGGGTGAGTAGTGTGCTCGTGTGACTGCAGGGGGAGGTACAGGGTGAACAGCGCAAGTGCATTGTGAGTGCAGAGTTATCACTGAGTGCAGGGTGAGCGGGTGAATGGTGTGAGTGCATGGGGAACAGTGTGAGGGCATTGTGATCGCTGTGAGTGCAGGGTGAGTGTGAAAGTGAAGGGCGAAAATGAGGAGTGTGTTGTCTGAATGCAGGGTGCATTCCCAGACACTTGAAGTATGTAAGCATGTTATTGACGGTGGCGTAGGGTTTCACATATAAGTTAAACTATTGCTATTATGGCATTAACCAGTGATCGAGGGTGGAGGAAATAAATAACGTGCTGATCCTGCAACAAACTTCCAGTTTTATGATTAGGGTTGCCAGCTCATTATTTTTTTAGTTCAGAAAGTAAGTTTATTAAGAAAACAAGTGATACAGTCCAATACAATGGGAGGGGGTAAAGAAACGGAAAAGGGGAACATAAAAGTTAAAAGTATCATGTAAACATATCTAGGTTGGAATGAAAAGGCATTAAAATATCGATATATATGTAAAAAGCATTGCATTGCATATAACAACCATTTAGCAACATAGCTTAACCAAAATATAACAACATATTATAAAATGTTAATATCAAGGGTATGGAATGTCATGGAGGTTGAGCAACGTCCTGTTGAGCAGGAGACAAAGAGAAAGAGCGTTTAGCACTACAATGAATGAACAATGTAACAGGTGACCATACAATGGAGCGCTTCATGGCTAGATGAATGGGATGAACACAAGCTGTATCCAATCTGTGATGATAACACACTGCATACCACCAAGCCTGGAACGATAACTTTGTAAAGTCTTTCCAGTTTTTAGTGATCTGTTGAAAGGCAGCTGCCAACAATAGGTCTACAATCTTAGTATTAGAGGTATGATCCTCCCAAATAGGAGATAAGTTACCCAAGAATAAATGCGTGATAGAGACAGGGAAATTGGAGTCGAAGATAGAGTTAATTTGTCCCCAGACAGATGTCCAGAAGTTCTGTAAGAGAGGGCAAGTAAAAAGCAGGTGTTTTAAATCAGCTAGTGGAGAGGAGCAGGACCAACAGGTGTCTGGTACTGTAACATGTCATTTGTGTAGTACAGCAGGGTGTAGCAAAAGCCTGTTATAGATAAAGAATAACGTTTGCGTAACATTTACTGCTCGAGAAGTTTTCCTAATTTTAGACCATATTTTGTTCCATGGGGAAGAAGGCCAGTCAACTCCAAGATCTTCCTCCCAAGAGAGTTCAACCTTGGTCTTTGCTCTCGCGAGCTGCGAGGATCGTATATGAACATAAATATTGGATGCTTTAGGAGATGAAAGTAGAAAAGACCATAGACTGTTAACCGGGGGAATTGTTGGGTGTAATTGAATTTGAGTGTATGCAGTTAAAAGAGCCTGCGAGATTAAATTATACTTGGAATGGAAGGAAGGGGGTAAATGAAATAGTTGACTAGCCTCAGAGAAAGACAAGATCCTATTTTGAGAAAACAGTTGATACGTCCAAATTAAGCCTCTGTTTCTCCAAGATTTCCAATAGAAAGGTTTCCCGCCAATTAAAATAGATGTGTTAGGCCATAAAGAGGAGTTAAGAAAGGAACCTAGGTCGGTAGGAGATGGAGATGGGGAGAGACCCAGAAGTTTGCAAGTTTATTTGAAAATAGGAGTAGATAAAGATGGCGGTCTACGGGTAAAGGAGAGAAATTTCTTAAAAGAGAAAGGGGAAAGAAAGGAGCGTTCAAGCACTACCCACAAAGGACATTCGAGCGAAGAGTCAGAGAGCCATCTCGAAGCTTGGCGAAGTAGGAAAGATCTGTGATAAGTGGGGAAATCAGGCTAGTTAACCCCACCTTCTGCTTTAGGTTTTGTCAATCGGAACTAGGACATGCGAGACGATTTTTTGTTCCACAGGAAAGATGATAATATAGAGTTAATTTTTGTAAATTTTTTTAAAGGGATGGGAACAGGGATATTAGAAATGGTGAATAAAGCTAATGGAGCCAGCATCATCTTGATGGTATCCAGAAGACCCCACCAAGAGAGATATAGCTGGTGCCATTTAGTGGTTAGAGAGGAAATTTTATGTAAACAATTCTCCATGCAGAGAGATAGTGTTGACGAGATTAAAGGGGTGAAATGAAGACCCAAATATTTAATATGCTGTGAGTCCCAAGCAAAGTTGGAGGAGCTAAAATCATCTTTAAATGTATATTTAGTTAGAGGCAATATTTCACATTTATCGCGGTTGAGCTTATAGCCAGAGACAGAAGCAAAAAGTTCTACCTCTTGTAAGAAAGCAGGAACAGATGATTGGGGTTCAGAGAGAAATAATAAGATGTCATCAGCATAAGCTGCTAACTTAACTTGGGTGTCTTCAGTTTCAAATCCCTTTATGTCGACATTTTGACGAATCCTGGACAAAAAAGGTTCCAAGGCTAGATGAAAAAGGAACGGAGATAATGGGCAACCTTGACGTACCCCTCTTTTTAACTCAAAATATGGAGATGAAATACCATTCACAAAAACGGCTGCTCGAGGATCAGAATATAGAATAGAAATGAAAGAAATAATTTTAGGGCCAAAACCGAACCACTTCAATGTGTGAAAGAGGTATGACCAATTTACTCGATAAAACGCCTTCTCTCCGTCCAAAGCTATTGCAGCTAATGAATGGGGTAAGTGTGGAGCTTTTGATAAAATATCAAAGAATAATCGGGTATTATCAGAGAGGAGACGTCCTTTAACAAAACCAGATTGTTCTGCGCCTAATAATTGGGGGAGGAATGAATCAAGTCTAATAGCCAGAGCTTTAGAATTTTTTTTATAATCAGGTCCCGGGGCTTTGTCTTTTTTAAGTGATTGTAGAGCACTAAGAAGTTCTTGTTGTGATAGGTCAGTTTCTAAGGGGGTAAAATCAATTTGAGTGTTAAAAGATTTATGTATCCCTGAGAGAAAATGTGTAATATCGGATTCTGGGGGTGTGGTCTCAGGAGAGTATAATGATTTATAGAAAAGAAGGAATTAATTTAGTATTTCTGGATCCTTAGTTCGTAGTGTGTTGTGTTCATTGAAAATAGCTTCAATATCAAACTTATGTTTACTTTTTAAATAATTCGCCAAAAGTTTGCCAGCCTTATTTTGACCACCATAGAACTTTGCACTAGACTTCAGGAGATATAACGAGGCATTATCTGTTGAGTCTTTATTAAATTGAAACTTTTTCTTAATAAGTTGTGAGAGACAATTTTGGATTTTGAAGAGTAATAGGAGTGCTCTAGCCTCTTTATCTGAGCCAAAAGATCACTAGTAATCTTACGGGCATTTTTGCGTTTTTTGGAAACAAAACCAATGATGAAGTCTCTGGCAGCTGCTTTAAATGCATCCCAAACAACGGAAAAGTGAAGATTATTGGTCTGGTTAAAAGAAAAATATTCACTAAAAAAGGAGACAAAAGAGGAGTGAAAATTTTAATCGAGAAGAAGTGAGTTATTAAATCTCCATCTTCTAGGTAAGTTGGATTTTGACACTATATCCAATTGGATGGAAATAGGAGCATGATCTGAGATCAAAATAGAGCCAATATCAGCGCTTCGTAAAGTTTGGGATATATTGTGTGAAACAAAAAAATAATCCAATCTAGAATGAGTGTCGTGAGCTGGGGAGAAAAACTTGAATTCTTTGGTGGTGGGATTACAAATTCTCCAGGCATCAATAAGTTTATATTGCTGAATAGTTTGAATGAATAATTTATGGACTTTATGCGGTTTAAAGGAGACCAGTGAACTTCGGTCTGTGAAGGGATCCAACACTTCGTTGCAGTCACCAGCGAGGATAAAGTTGTCATCAATACACGAGAAAATTTGCTGAGATAAAGAAGACCAAAACAGAGGATCTCCATTAGTGGGCGCATAAACATTAAACAAAGATATCGGAACACCTCTATCTTGTATTTTAGTATATAACCATCTACCTTCATCATCAGACTGTTGAGAAAGCAAATGAATATTTAATGATTTATGGCAAAGAGTAATAACTCCATTACGTTTACCATCACCTGGAGAAAAAAGACATCTCCGACCCAACCCCTCTTCAACTTCAAAGATTCTATAGCATTTAAATGGGATTCCTGCAAGCAAACACTATCTGCTCCTAACTTGGATAAATGCGTTAAAACTCGTTGACGTTTAATGGGAGAGTTCAGACCTCTGACATTCCAAGATATGATTTTCAAGGACATAAAGTCAACAAGAAACTTGCAAGGAAAAGAAGGCCCACAAAGACCTTCAAAGAACAAAAGGTAAGATTTATAACTTTCCAACTACATGAGCATAAAATGCAATGATAAAGAAAAATTGAGAATGATAGATATAGAAGTAAGCTAGGGAAATGAAACCAAGAAAAATAAGAAGTGAGAGACTTAGGTAGAAAAATGAGATATAACAAGAAGAAAAAAGGAGAAAATGAGAGGGAAAAAAAGAAGGTGAAAGAAGATAATGCAAGGAGAAAAGACAATAGAAGAAGGTAACTGAGGAAAATAAATATTCATGTGAGAACAAAATAATGAACCAGGAGAGGGGGGAGAAGAAAAAGGGAAATAGAAGAAGAAGATGTAATACCAGAATAGGAAACGAAAAGAGAAAAAAGAGGAGGGAAAACAAAAAAGTGACAGTGCGAGAGAGACAACATACCTAATTCAAAAGACATCACAATGGAGTGGGGGTAGGTGAAGCCATGAGGAACGAATGGCGCGTCCAGACTCAACGAAACGAGGACGAGAACAAACTACAGCAAGTCAAATAAGGTGAGGGTGCATAGTGAGTGCAAGCATCCAGGGACCTGTAAGGAAGAGGGGGAAAAAAGGGTGACAGTAATTATTACTACACGAAAATAGAACAATCATGATATAGACACAATATCATAAAAAAAGAGCCAACGAAACAACGGTTAAGAACAAACAAATAATTTAAATAGAAGAATTAGACGCTAATGCCTAGGACCCATAAAACCAAGCAGAGCATTCAATGTATTAAACATGAGACTCAATTAAACAGCTTGGGAAGATGAAGCTCCAGAGATGTCCATAGAGTCGGTTTTGCTAAAATTGATGAAACTCTGCAGTTTGACAGGGTCTTCATAGGTCGTCGTTTTATTGTTATAAGTAACCTTGAAGAGGCAGGGGTGGAAGAGGCTATATCTAGCACCCATGGCACGTAAAGCAGGTCTCCTGCTCAAAAACTCTTTGCGTCTATTAGCTATAGACCTAGCATAATCCTGAGCGAAGAATAATGTAGAGCCGGACCAAGAAATACGCTGGATAGACTTGGCAGCTGAGAGCACCTTGAGTAAATCCGTATACTCGAGAAAGTACATGATAACCCCTCTCGGTCTCCGAGAGGAGGAGGTATCAGCATGTTGATGACCAAGTTTGTGGGCTCGTTGGATATTGAGTGAAGTACCTTCAGGCAAATGTAGTAATTTAGGAAGAAAGGATTTGAAGAACGATAAAGGGTCTGGACCCTCTGAGCCTTCCGGCAAACCATAAATGCGAAGGTTGTTTCTTCTGTTTCTATTTTCCAAATCTTCGACCTGTTGCTGCAATGATGCAATCTGAGACTGAAGAGTGTTAACTTTCTCATGTGTGTGAGAAAAGGAGAAGACACTCTGCTCCACTGTCGTAAGATGCTCGTTCATCTGAGACCAATTCTCCGTTAAGAACTGCAACTTGGTTGAGGTATCTTCCATGAAGGGGCGAAGTGCCCTTATCTCGTCTAGCAATACCTCTAAGGAAACAGGCAAGGAAGCATTTGATGGAGAGGGTGGATCTTTCTTAAGTCTTTTGGTGATGACCTTACCAGTCGTAGAAGTACTTGCATTCAAAGGAGGGGAAGCTTTAGACGCGGAATTCAGCGAGTTTTCCATCTTAGAAAATTCAGAGAAAATTCTGGAATTTTTGATAAACGTATGCATGATACGTGGCGCTGAGGGTCCCAACTTTTTCAGTCTTCCCATAAGAAAGGCACAAAGATGATACGTTGAGACCAAATGATACTGCGTTTTGGTAAAGACAAAACTGCAACCTGAGAAAAGGTATTAATGGATGAGGCACGACAAAATTCAGTTCAAGCAGTCTTTGTTCATCTATGTAAAATAACTAAGATGATTTGCCATCCGTGAAAGTCTTGACAATTGGGACTTTACCCTTCCAAGATGTAGTAAGCCTGCCCGGGATCTGGAAACACATCAATTGAATAGATTTCACCTCATACAGTAACCTGAACCAAACCTTCCTTGAGGCGCAGCGACGAGGGCAAAGTAGAAAGAACCATGTCCAACCAAAATGTATCACATAGAATAATATCTTCAGCTCCAAAGGAATTAGGATATTAGCATTTCGCCCCAACTTGACAGCCAGAACGTAATTAAGAAGAGGCAGAGCCGGAGAGAACAGTAACTGGCCATAAGCAAGTCTTCATAGCCAGATAATAGTGTGCAGGAGGCATCTTAGGTGCTGTGACCACATATTGCCAAGAGCCCAAAATGCCAGAAGGAGAGAGAAATGCAGAAGCATAAGCGCGTTATATTTTCCTCACCAAATTGCCTCCTCAGAAGCGAGTCGTCGGACCCAAAATGGCGGCCGCGCTCGGCGCCTCAGGAATGCCGAGCGCAACGTGTTGAATATGCAGAGATGCCGGCTATAGAAACTCGTAAAATGAATGCGGTGAAGGTCAGGGCATATTCCGATTTCGGAAACCGCTCACCGAAGGCAGAAGGTGAACCTCATGGCGTGGATATCCCAGCCCGTTCTGCGGAGCTTTACTCGAACGCCGCCATCCGCATCGGGCGCCAAGCCACGCCCCCTCGTTAGCTCATTATTTTGATGTCCCAGTTGGTGGAAAAATAAGCAGTCACCTAAAGCTGTATTTTCAGCACTTATCTGTGCATACTTTGAACAGCAAATATAAATAGAAAGCACTTTTAATTGTGTTATAGGGCTGCCTGAATGATCCATGACTGATAATTAAAGGGAACACAGACAGATAAATCACATTACAAATGAATACATACTTCTTTATTTATAACCCGTATTTAGTGCCAAGGCAAGCACTTTGCAGGCTGTTTATACAACATATGGCGGGCATTTTTCTTTTGGCAACTTGAAGCCCTTTTAGCCCTGTGGGTGTTGCCGCCTGCCTGTATAATTCTAAAAGAAACTTTGTCTCATTTCTGGAAAAAGCTAATCCTCCCAAGACGGGGTTAAATTCCTACAGATGAAATGCTTCAGCTGCAGTGGGAGGCAAGGAGTTTCCTCTGCTAAAACCGAAAGCGAGAGAACAGACAGAACAGACAGACTGTCTGTTCGTTTGCTTTCGGTCCTACAGCTGAAATGCTTACAGCTGAAATGCTGCAGTGGGAGGATATATAGCTTAACAGCAAAATCACCCAGAGGCTTTTGTTTGAAATATATTTGTTTTCATTTTATTATTGTATCTTCAGATGGAACTGTTTATATTAGGGAAGGTCATAGTATCTGACGTTTGTGTGATCTATAATCGGATTCTTAAAGCAGTGGGAGGCAAGGAGTCTCCTCTGCTAAAACCGAAAGCGAACGAACAGACAGTCCACAGAGGACTTCACCCTAGCGGTAGTTCCTAAAGCAAGGGGTGGGTTCACTATGTCCCTGCACATATGCAATCTGAAAACCTGGAATTCATGAGTCATGCATGATGCACAGTGCCGGGACGTGAGGTGACTGTGACATGGTGTTGTTTCCAGGGCTTTAAGTGGGATGAAAAAACCGGGGGTCTCTCCAAGGGGAGTGTCTGAAGTAATTAAAAGCGTGGCTTAAAACAACTAAGCTAAAAATATGTGCTGAGCATAATGTGCCGCCCGACTGGTATTTTGCTGTTTCTATCATTGCATCCAGTAACATTAGACCTACAACAAGCCATGACTATTGGCTTTGTCAATGGATGTTAGTTGCATAAAATAAATAAAAAAGCAGCAACTATGGCTTCCTTGTATATAATATTAAAAATGCTTCAGCTCTGAAATAATGATACGGTGTAAGAACTATAACCTCTTCTTTTTAACTTCTTTCGCCAGCTTCTTTTCATGAACTGCCACATAGCAGTATGGGCGTTTTTGTACATTTCTTCCATCTAACACTAACAGAATGCCCAGCCCTAGACCGCTGCAGGAGGAGGCCCCCACATGCTGTAACATCTCAAACTGGCCCATTGTCATTCTGTATGTGACAATCCTCAATGGCATACAGAATGACAATGGGCGGGGTGGGGCTGCTCTTGTGCTCCGAGGATGAGAGCTGAGGCCTCTCGCAGGGGAACAGCGTCTGTAAAAGGGATCCTCACGGACAACGGACGTGAGGTGCAAATTACGGACAGTCCGTGAAATTTACAGACGGTTAGTAACCCTATCCTCCGTGTAACCCAGAGTAGAGGCATCACATGGCAGTGCAGATTTTTTTGTGTCCGGTATGTTGAGGGATGTTACAAATACATTGTATGCGCTGTGGTATTTAAATATTGCTGCTTGGCCAGCGTCCGTGCTAGTATTGTTGGGACTCGTCAGGGTGGTGGCCCAAATAATGATTTTTATATTGGAAGAAGTGTGTATGAAAGGAAAAAGTAAACTCTCATATTTTGATGATGACTTGCTGTAACTCCACTATCCCCTGCTCCTGGCATCAGGGCTGCTTTTGTGACCATGAACCAACAAAACGTGGCACTGTTTATTGTTATTTTGTTCCCCTGATCATTACTACGTAGCATAGGCCAGTTGTGTGGGAGAAACCAGAGTATGAAGCACAGACCAGTGCCAATGTATGTAGCATGAATTAAATCTGTGTTCTGTGCAGCTAAGCACTGGTATGTGGCATGGATAGCTCAGGCACTATCATATAGATTTTTGGTTTTAAAGTATGGATTAATGACTGGTTGTATGTGAGCCTATGTAATGCATCTTCGACCAGAGCCCTGCTTTTTCTGAGCCTGGTTATTCAGCATGGCTGTGAGCGCACGTCTTTCTTTGTCTGGTTATGCAGAATGAGCAGTGGCCCTGTTTTATGAGCTTGGTTGTTCAGCTTGCACCAGGTCGCTGAAAATCCGATTT
Organism: Calotriton arnoldi; assembly: GCA_963921515.1. Classification (NCBI taxonomy): domain Eukaryota; kingdom Metazoa; phylum Chordata; class Amphibia; order Caudata; family Salamandridae; genus Calotriton; species Calotriton arnoldi. The sequence continues at coordinate 73,563 of CAWUFW010021106.1, read as the reverse complement.
TGTACCCTGGGTCAGGGTACTGTCCTTTGTGACCCTGGCCATGTCTTGTTGTTCAGCGTGTGCCCGTACACTGCTCTCCTTGAGTCTGGTTATGGAGCTCCGTGCCTGAGCCTTGTTCCGTCTAAGACCATTAATGCGGTGTGTTTAGGGCCTTGTTTTTTTGTGAACCAGGTTTTGTGTCATGGATTATGGCCATCTTTAGAATTACCTGTTTTAGATGCTGAAAGGAGGATGTAGAATGGATTCTTATTCAACAAATGTTTAATGTTTTCAAAATTGCAGTAAGGTAAGTAATGGAACAGATAGATCGCTCGCATCCTGGCACGCTATCGCTCTGCCCTGATAGTATTTCCAGAGGCATATTTATTTAAATGAGTGCTGGAGTGACTTGGTGCCAGTCATGCAACTGATAAGGGACACCATTGAATCAGTCAAGTGTTAAATAATGAACTTCCCCAACCTGGAAAAGAAGACATAGGGTATCTCTCTTCTGTCTGTGGCTGTCTTAGACGTCTGTTTCTGACCTGCACCATTACTCGGCCATGTGAAAGTCACTGCAGCCGTGGCTGTGCATTGAGGATCAGTCTAACAAAGATGTTAGAACCCTTGTAGGGATATTATTACCTTTCTCATACTACCTTGGCTAAAATATTAAAGCCCATGTGCTTATTTATAGTGAACCTCTAGTTTTTCCAAGTTTGTCTCAGCCAATAAGACTTAGCAAATTACAACCTGAACAAAAAAATAGCAACTGGCGACCTGGCAGTTTATCCATTTTCCATGGTCATGAACACTTAGGGGCCGATTCCGATCTCGGCCGGTAGGGCTCCGAATCGGATTCGGCTTAACCGGATCCGATTCGGAGCCCTATTTCCCGACCGATCCGTACGCGCGTCCGGGTGAGCGAGTACGATGCGTATTCGCCGACCGACTCGTCCGGGCGTCCCGACCGCTCCGACCGACTCGATCCCGGGTCGAACCGCACCGACTCGCACGGACACGACTCGCACCGCGCAATGGAGACGTTCCCCGGCCGGGTAAGTACGATGCGCGCCGCGAGCAGTCCGACCGAGCCGCGCACTCCGGCTCGAAAGAGCTGTCGGAGCCGTGTCGGACCCCCCTGTACGCGAAGCCGCGCGAGTCGCACACAGGGGGACCCGTCCCCCTACCTGTGCATGTACGGCGCGAATCGCTTCGCCGCGTACACGCTGTAGGGCGCACTTGTCCGCATCGCACCCATTGAGTCAATGGGAGCCCGCGTACGCGTTGTGCGACAGGCTCCCATTGACTTCAATGGGAGTCCGACTGACTTCGAGTCCGATGGCATACGTGCGCATCGTACTCGTTCGGTCGGACTGCACGGGTCCGATTCGGTCGGAAATCTCTCCGGGTCCGGCTCGGTCGGGGAGATTTCCGGCCCGAATCGGAATCGGCCCCAGAGTTGTGCCCTGTTCCTTATAATCATGGGTCTATTAAGTTATGTGCTAAGTGCCCCATTCCACATGGCAGTGATCAGTGCCGTGGGGCAAACTTGCCTTGCTTTGCTCTTACTAAGCAAGGCCTAATGGCTCTGTTTGCCCTTGTCAACTGGTATTGGAGATTTCTGTGGCCAAAGCAGAACCCCACCCAGCCTCTACTGCCACAATTTCCACTCCTGCCTGCCTCTTGTGGAAACAAGGCTATCATCAAATGCTCATTTTACTACTATCATCTCCAAAATAACCCTTTCTAGACTCTTTCCTCCTCAGCTCACCCCAAACCTCATTTTACTACTATAATCTCCCAAACAACCCTTTCTAAATCCTTCCCTCATATATCCCTCCCTTGACTCATCCCAAACCTCTTTTTACTAGTATTGATCTCCTTAATCCCTTTCTACAGACTCCTCCCTCCTCCATCTCTACTTTTTACTCATCCCAAACCTCATTTTACTACTATGATCTTCCAAATAACGCTCTCTAGACTCTTCCCTCTTCTATCTCTTCATTATCTTATTCAATCCAACTAACAGACTCACATATCCACCACTCACATTAACTCCTATTTCCCTAGACTAATCCACCACTAATCCTTTTGGGGTCCGGAGTAGCGTGCTACTTGCCGAAAAGCGCTTCAACGCCTCATCAGGGGTAATAAGCGCTATATAAATGTAATTACAATTTGCTGTTTTTTAAGGCAATCGTGCAGTGAGGGGACCACTTCAGAGTGAAGTTAAAACATGACATGATCACAACTTGCAATTTCACACTTTTTAATCTACTAATCGCCTTTAATTTCATTCCTGATTTACATTTCATGAGGTCAAAATGCTAACATTATTAGTGCACAGATTCTTAAGCAATAACAGCCCACCATAATTTGCAAATAGTATATGATAGTATGTTTTTAAATCAGTGCACTACTTTTTAAACACAGGTTTGCTTACTGCCAAAAATATTCATTGCTCTACATTTACAGACAGTAAGGAGATCTTTATGTATTGTATTTTTAGTGGTTGGAAGGATGTACTCTGTGGTTTGGCCTATGGGTGGAGGGGTTGGGGGAAATAAGAGGATTGGCATGTATGCAAACACTGCATATCTGTTAACAGCAAAACGCTGTAGTTATCAGAGGTCTAGGAGACAGTGTTCCCTGTGAAAGGAAAACACTGTATGTGGCAGCTCGTCTCCTCTTGGACTTGGCTCTGTGTCAGCATCAAGCGTGATGCAGCAGCATCTCTGAAGTCGAGATCTTCTCTGGCAGTATCCTGAGTGATAACCACGGGCGAAGGGCCTCTCTTGACAAGTGGTCAAGTGGCAGCCCCTTTATACTGTATCTTATCTGAGATGGGAATTTCTGACAACCTTAGGAATGTCTGACATAATCTATGTACATTTGTTTTCTGTTTCAGCCCTGAAGAAGCTGCTTTTTTGTGCTGCAAAACACAAGTTGGCTAATGCAATGTTAGTTCACAGTGGCTGTAGATTACATATAATGGCGACTTTCAAAACAGGAATAAAAATTGTACCATGCAAGTTTCTATTATGAATGTTTCTAGCTATACTACCAATATTGAGTTAGAATGTGCCCTTTATGGCATCTCAACAATAAACAAGAATCAGTTTAAAATCCTATCCAATGACTGCTAGTTTAATGTGAAGTTAAATAGCTCCCTACAATAAGAACTGTTTAATCTATGCGCATCAAGATGCTATTCTTAAATGCATTCTTATAAACAAATAAGGTAAAAACATGTCAAATCGGACTACACTGTTTTGGCTCTTGTTTGACCTTGAGCTTGAGATAACAAGGCACTTTTTCCCAGACTGATGTTGTATCACATGTTCTTATTGAAGACTTTGCAATTTCACAGGTTCTGGGAAACATAAGGACAAACAATATCTGTGTCAAAAACAGTCAATGATTCTGCAAAAATAAAGAAAATGGATTGTCTGCCTGCTCAAGATGGAGTTGTGCCTTATGGACTTTACGTCATCCCTGGCTTGTGGGCCTGAATTATGATGTCATATGTGAGGAGCGATGTATAGGGATTTCTCTAATTTATTCAGATTCATGCTCGCAGAACAATAAGATTTAAAACTTTATATGTAAACTGATTCATAAAATATGTCAATTAACATAGAATCAATATATGTAACGTGCACAATATACAAATTATTACATAAAATAGAGAAAATGTTGCAGTAAGCTATGCATGAATACTTTCTTGAGTCTTACATGTTTCAAGCAATAAAATATTCGAAACATTATAATATAGGAAAATGCATTAAAAAAGACATTTATCATAAAAGTATACTAAAGCATTATGTGAGCTTAATGGAGATGCATGTTAGCGATTAAAAATATCGGGCATGATACTGAGTATGCCAGTTGAAAATAATGCAGGTTAAAAAGGAAAAAATAAAAATAGTTTGTCGAAATGTTTCAGCTTCATAATACAGTCTCTGTGGTCGATTTAAAATCCTGTGCATGTTTCTAGTCAAATCAAAAGCTGTTTTTGATCCACATCTGAGGACATTTCAATGCCATCGGGTTCACATGCAGCATAAGCGTGGTTGTTGAGACAACCAGTCAATCTTGTCATTAGCTCGCACATTAGATGGACCAGCAAGCGGTTGTAAATCCAAAGCACTCAGTGATGGTGCGAGTACTTCATTTGGAGGCTTTGAACAATAACAGTGACTCACGCTTTGGGCAACTCTTCAAAGAGTGCCATTGGTGAAGTTGATCCTTCATAATTCGCATCTTGTACTAGGGACAAATGCATTGCTCGGCATTGTCTCTGGTGTGATTGGGATGGTTGCAGGAGCATTTCCACGTCTAGTAATGCAACTGGTGGTTGCTCTAGATGTAGATCCAAGATGAATTCAGCTGGATAGTTCATACACCAGTACACAGGTTTAGTTGTGCAGCATCCATTTTGCGAAAAGACAGCATCCAGTTTTCGCTAAGTTCGGAAAGCCAAGCATGTCTCAGATAGTGTGCTAGGGTTTCTGTGCAGCTCTGTTCAACTTGATACGAGTACTCTGTCAGTGATTTCCTCCTTGGAGCAGGAGAAAAATGACAATACCATAGCCAATGAGCAGCAGAATGGTCAAAAATCCTCCAAAAAGAATGGAGAATAAAGAGTGGAAAAAAATGTGTTAGCAGTCACAAAACTGCTTTAAATCCAGTCACCAGACCAGGTCAAATGTTCTTAAAAAGATAAACAAAACCAGTTGTTGTTGACGAGTTAAAGATTGTATGCACAATATCATCAAAGTGAGTCGGGTATTGTGTTTGTAGCAGTCTCTGAATCTCCAAAGCAATTCTGTTTGTTTGCAAGTTGTATGTTTCTGATGCAGAAGTCTAAGGGACTTCTTTTTGTAGTAACACTGCAGCTAATTTGTTAATTTTGTCAAAACGCATGTCTCTCATATCAATACTAGGCCAAGGGACGTTTTTGATTACAGTTTGAGGCAGTGGGTACAAAGTTCTTCCACAACACTGTATTGTTTTAATAACTGTCATCACATAGACATGGCCAGGTTTCAACCTACAGCAAGAAACATTGGTTAACATTGAATAGGAACCATTGTACAGTACTTCATGGTGCATGGGGATGGATGAAGTAGTAGTAACTGATAAAACACAACTTAATCTTGGCATCAAAGCACTACGCATTTCATCAATGAAATTGTATCACAGGGTCATTTCATTTAAACACTTTATGTTAATTATATTTGAAACTAGCGAACGAATCACCCCCAAGAGGGTGTCTTGGCGCTAAGCACCCTATAACAGACCAGAATTACCAGAGGAAATTTAAAAAGCCAGGTTTTAAGAAATGTGTTCAACCAGACAAAATCTGTACAAGCTTGTATATGTAAGGGTAGTTTGCTCCAGTGATGGGAGGCCAAATAAGAAAAAGATTTCCCCCCATATCTGGCAGTGCAAATACGGCGAGAATGAAGTAAAAATTGTCTGCTGGTTCTGAGGTTGTGGGTAGGTGCATACATCTGTAATTTCTTGTCTAAATAGAGCGGTCCATTTCCAAAGAGAGACTTATGTACAAGGCAAAGAAGTTTGAATAAAGAGCGCTTTTTTATCGGAAGCCAATGCAAGAGTTTCAATGTAGGCTCTGATGGGGAGCGGGATGGCAGATTGCATATCATATGGGCAGCGGTATATGGAACCACCTGAAGCTTAGCTAAAAAAGCTTCATTTGCAGCGACCATAAGGGCGTTTCCATAGTCTAGGCGACTTATGATAAGTGTCTGAGTGATGGATTGTCCGACTGAAAAGGCAGCCATTGAAAGGCTCTTCCAAGCAGGCGCATAATTCCAAAACTGGACTCAAAGATGAAGTTTAGTTGTTCTCTTGTAGCGAGGGCATCATCAATCAGTATGTCCAGATTTCGCACTGCCTTTTTGGGGTGGGGGTTGGTCCCAGTTCCAGAGGCCACCAGTTATCAAACTAATAGGAGGGAGATTTTCCAAAGAGCAAGATTTCCGTGTTTCCTTTATTTAGTTGAAGGCATTTGGACAACATTACTAGGGCTATTTTTTTCGTACAAACCCTGAATCTGATCTTAGTGGATTCAGGATTTTCTCCCATGGTAAAAATAAGTTGCGTGTCTTCCGCATATGAGATAACTTCGAAACCACTAGATCTTATCACTTAAGCCAGGGGGTCAAAAAGATATTAAAAAGGGTGGGGCTCAAAGACGAGCCCTGTGTTACCCCCCTGTTCAGGTCATGGTTCGCAAATTAAAAAGTTCCAGCTGCACCGTATGGGACCGATCCCTTATGAAGTTTTTTCACCAACCCAGCGCTTTTCCGCTCACAATAATCATGTAAGAGAAATGATACTTCCATGAATGGAACAGGCGTGAACTGTGCATTGTTGCATACCAGTCTAAAAATGTATATACTTGGCAGTCATGGAAATGAAAAGTTCCAATAGGTAGAGAAATAATGCAGTGTATTACCCATAAAACAGGTGGATTGTCACTAACTAAAATTGGTGGTTCTTCCATTTGTTCTAAACTCAACAAAGTACATGTGAATTCTTTTTTACGCAATTTTTTTTGCTGTGTTAATGTCAAATTCTAAGCCTCAAAAATGGCTGATTTGTTCAGAAATTGCCAAGGCACAAAACCTGATCTAAGTGTTTGTAAGGGCAACTTTAGTTGTATAATTGCTCTTAATTGAGCTTGGCCATGTTGTAATAGACCCCATCCCCCTGGAGATCTAATGCTGAATGCATTATGTTGTTTAATAAATAGACTCTTTTGTCAACAACTTTCTCACAACTGTTTGGAGGTGTTTTTTTTTACAGAGTTTAGCACGAACTTGACCCGAATCGGATATCAGAGCGCTTTACATAGCACCAGTTGCATTACATGAGGACACATTCATTTTTGTTAGGCACGGGGAGATTACGTGATTTGCCCAGAATCACAGGATGTTCAGCGTCATTGCCGAGACTCGAACCCAGTTCCCCAGATTCGAGGTCGACCGCTCTAGCCGTTAGGCCAACTCCTCTTGATCTATCTGCCTAATTCTTTCTGCAGCTTCTTTTTTCTGAGTATTTATTCCATTCATTATAAATGACAGATATTCCTGTCGCTATGAATCATTTATTTCTAGTGGGATGTGGTCATAGGAGGAAATCCAAAAAATCCAGGTTTATTAAAATGATCTTTCACAGCTGAAGGTCTGGAATGGGCTGATCATCATTGGTACAGTTTGCCCACACTGTATGAGCTAAGTACTACTGGTGTGTGTGCTATATTGCAGATCGGGGTGATTAGGTTTAGGACCAGAGGTGTTGGAATGAAAACGATGCATGGAGGTATTAGAATCATAAGGCCATAAGCTAAACCTTCACAAGGAAACTGAGTTCAATTATCGGTTACATTTTGGATCACTTCATTTACATCAAAATCTAAGATGTTCATTTGTAATTGCCAATTATTCAACAGGGTTAAATTAACTTTGGGTATAGCTGGTTTCTTTAGGTTTTTCATAGTTCCGAATCCCAGACAAAGAGTCTGCTGGATGGTTCTGTTCACAAAAATAATTTATTTGCGTATAATGTATACTGGAAATAAGGCTTCTTTAACTTGAATCTGCCAAAATTCTGTTCCCCAAATGCTTTTCTCTCATCAATATTTTCTTTGCAATACTCATATCCTTGTATGACCACATTCCGACTACGTTTGTTTGAATATATCAGCTTGTTAGTTGTGATTACATTTTTCTGAAGTTGCTGTGGACTTTGTGAAAAATAGAAAGCTTAAGGATTCGACCTATCCTCACTCTAAAAATAAGGAGATTTCTTCAAGAAATTTGGGTGACTATCAGAAGGCGGAGCTTCACAATAATCCCATTGTGTGTAGTTGTATGCTTCTCTAGAATAACTAGTTCTATGTATGTTATGGTGTGCTTAATGATGATAACACTACATTTCTTTATAATTCACTTAATTCAAATAAGGATCTTCATTCTTCAAGGTGGCATATGCCTGTAAATATCAGACTTAACTTGTTTAACAGTCTCTGTATCCCTGTCATCTGAAATAGAACCAGGAAACTACTCAAGGCATTTAAAAAATCCAGGCTCCATGTGTGGTGCCAATATTACGTAAACTAAGACTCTAGCTAGCTCTAGAAGGGTTCCTTTCACACCCACGGGTGTCATGAGTGAACTTAGTTCAATGCACCAACGATTGAATGTGAAAGACAGGTTACTGTAGCCCTGCAGAACCCCACCCAAAACATAGTTGAACTGACATCAATGCTTTTGTGTTACTAACAGTCCCTAAAAAAGGATCGAGGGATGCCGTGGTAATCTGAAACAAACTTATTTCTTTTGTTACAATATCACACATACTCAAACTGCGCTAAGAAAAGACACTTTAACTAAAAAGCATTTATTTCAAGAGTCTTAATCTGCCACTTAGTACATCTAAAATATCCACGGAAAATATCATTAAAACAGCACAAATGAATGTTGCACACAACAAGAATAAAATTAACATTTCTACCATAGTTCAAATGTTTCCAAAAAACCTAACACCCTAAAACCTCCTTCTATAGGAGAGCCTGTCGTAGCATAATTTGCATCTAGAGTGTCTTAGGTAGAATCAACACACTGCAATCCTCTTTACAGCAAAACTCGGGGGCTTATTTATAAGCCCCTTGCGCCGCCAGTGCGTCACTTTTTGTGACGCACCGGTGGCGCATTTTGCTGCCCCATATTTACAATGATAGGAAAAGCCACCCTGCCTGGCTTTTCCTGTCCTTGTAAATACGGCCCCTTTACATGTGGCACTATGCATTAAAGGGGCATTCCATGGGTGTTGCTGTGGGTGTTCCCACGCAACATCAGTCAGAAGTGTGAGATGCACTCCTATTTTCCTCAATATTATCCGTTTTCTTCCTAGTCCTCCGTAGGTGCGTGCTCACTGGAATAAGTGCCTTGCCCTGGTGACACCTCGATAACAACAACATGATGTGGGGCGAAGTTCACCCCACTTCCAGTCGCACTGCTTTGCGCCCTTTCTGTGCCTGCTAATTATTAACAATTTGCTCATTTTTTCTTTAAGTACTCCATTGTTCAACATACTGCTGTCATGATCAATTCCAATTCAATCCACACGAAGGTATATTGTGCCATTTTCATAGTTTCTCATGTTAATGTTGTGTCCCTCCGGACCTCTTACAAAAACACGTACTAGTGCAATGTTCGTCCAAGGCAGTGTTTAAAGACCCAATGCATTTCGGGCATACCAAAGCCCTTCTTCAGGGGTAACTAGAATAGACAATAAAAACATTAAGCACTAACTCATAATTCAGTGTTGTCATTATACATCTAACGTATTCAATTCATATTATCATAGTGCTATCAACTGACTCTATCACAGCGATACTGTATTATATTCAACCTATCTCGATGTATTCATTCCTCCTCTACGTATGTCTCCGCTCGTACCCCAATCCTAAACACCATTCTATCGGTAACACATCGTTCAACTAACTAAACATTTAATCTCTACACAAACCTACTCCCGAAAACCTTCCCTGTTCTCTCACTACAAACACCCGCATATTCCCCGCAACCACTACCATTTCTATTGCCTCTCGTCTCTCTTATCTGTACCCTCTGAACCAATAATCAGCTACCTCCACAATTTCACGAACGTACCCGCGTCATGAAAATACCACGAGTATTATAATTATCGCATTCATCCCCATACATCCCGTCTTCCTCCTATCATAACTAACTCGAAATTCAACTCACACCGCCTTCACTCACACTCATACAACTGCACTCTAACACTCATTCTCACTGTCTACCCCCCTTACACCCCATTGGTTATCACTTCATTCAATTCTCAACCGTGATACATCCCGAAACAGTTTTCGTACCTGCCGCGACTTTAAAACATGTCGAGCCTGTCTCGTGTTCCAAAGAGTTCACCCTCCCATACTTTCACTCAAAGGTGTTTCACCATACGTGCATTTATCCACACATATGGTGAAACACCTTGGTTCGGCAAGAAGGACCGTGTTTAAGAAAAGTGACAATGAACTTTTAACATATTTATATGTTTTCGGACAATATTCTGTGCTATTAGTGGTCAAAATTTTTTTATATGTTGCAAAACTAATAAGGCATCGTAAATAAGATTTTTGATCATCCTTTATTGGGTGTTTTTTGTGGCGAGTGTATTGCATTGTGGGAAGTATAGTTTTAATTTGTATACAATCAAAACAGGGGGAGTGAAAGGGTAGAGTAATTGCCCAATCAGGTAACACATAGGAGGGCGGGATTCCTGACAGGTGAATGCGGTTAAATAGCGAGTGAAAGTATGGGAGGGTGAACTCTTTGGAACACGAGACAGGCTCGACATGTTTTAAAGTCGCGGCAGGTACGAAAACTGTTTCGGGATGTATCACGGTTGAGAATTGAATGAAGTGATAACCAATGGGGTGTAAGGGGGGTAGACAGTGAGAATGAGTGTTAGAGTGCAGTTGTATGAGTGTGAGAGAAGGCGGTGTGAGTTGAATTTTGAGTTAGTTATGATAGGAGGAAGACGGGATGTATGGGGATGAATGCAATAATTATAATACTCGTGGTATTTTCATGACGCGGGTACGTTCGTGAAATTGTGGAGGTAGCTGATTATTGGTTCAGAGGGTACAGATAAGAGAGACGAGAGGCAATAGAAATGGTAGTGGTTGCGGGGAATATGCGGGTGTTTGTAGTGAGAGAACAGGGAAGGTTTTCGGGAGTAGGTTTGTGTAGAGATTAAATGTTTAGTTAGTTGAACGATGTGTTACCGATAGAATGGTGTTTAGGATTGGGGTACGAGCGGAGACATACGTAGAGGAGGAATGAATACATCGAGATAGGTTGAATATAATACAGTATCGCTGTGATAGAGTCAGTTGATAGCACTATGATAATATGAATTGAATACGTTAGATGTATAATGACAACACTGAATTATGAGTTAGTGCTTAATGTTTTTATTGTCTATTCTAGTTACCCCTGAAGAAGGGCTTTGGTATGCCCGAAATGCATTGGGTCTTTAAACACTGCCTTGGACGAACATTGCACTAGTACGTGTTTTTGTAAGAGGTCCGGAGGGACACAACATTAACATGAGAAACTATGAAAATGGCACAATATACCTTCGTGTGGATTGAATTGGAATTGATCATGACAGCAGTATGTTGAACAATGGAGTACTTAAAGAAAAAATGAGCAAATTGTTAATAATTAGCAGGCGCAGAAAGGGTGCAAAGCAGTGCGACTGGAAGTGGGGTGAACTTCGCCCCACATCATGTTGTTGTTCCCACGCAACACCCATGGAACCTGACACATTTCCGAGAAATCGTAAACCTGGAAATGCATCTCAATGGTGGCGTAGCGAGGCGCAACAAGGGAAAATGTTTAAATTTCTCCCCCCTTTTTTCCCTCTTACTAGGGGTGCTGCATTTTGCAGCACACATAGGAAGAGGAAATCACCTCTTTTTATTTTTTTTGTGATTGTTTTTGTGGTACCCCTTCCTGCACAGTAACAATCTCCCCGCAACGCAGGCACCCTTGCACCATGGCGCAAGGGTGCCTGCGTGGCGCATGGCAGGCGATTGTGCACCAGAGCAAGGGAACGCACAGGGGTGGACATATTGTTGTAAATATGTAGAATCCATGTTCTTTGAAAGTGACTCACTGCGGCACAGCCAAATGGCTTGCGGCACTCACTGAGTCACTTTCTTTGTAAATATGACCCTCTGTCGTTATCAGAAGTCTGGGAGGCAGTGTTCCCTGCAAAAGGAAAGCACATGTCACAGCAGCTCCTATAATACTTTGCTCGGTATCAGCATCAATCACAATGCAGAAGCATCTGTTTAGTCAAGATCTTCTCTGAAACGATTTTGCAGCATCTTTGTAGTCAAGATGTTCTCTGGCATGATCATCTGGCGCGAAGGACCTCTTCTGACAACTGGTCACGAGACAGTCCTTTTATACTGTAGCTTATCTGAGATGGGAATTTCTGACATAACTTTAGGAATGTCTGACATAATCTGTGTGTATTAAAATGCTAGTCCTAAACGCATTCTTATAAACATATAAGGTAAAAAGCACGTCAATTCAGACTATTCTGTTTTGGTTCTTGTTCTTGTTTGGCCTAGAGATAGAGATAACTAAACATTTGTCCAAGACTGATGTTCCATCAGGATGTCATTTTCTGAGTGACTTGACACTTTCCCAGTTTCTTGGAAAGATAAGGAGATACAACATCTGCATCAAAGGCAGTCATGTCAATGATTCTGCAAAAATAGAGATATTGGAGTCTCGACCTCCTCAAGATGTAGTCGAGCCTTATGGACTTTACATCAACACGTTTGCATGAAATTCCAGGAGCGACTCTCAAAAGGTTCATTGCAATGCTTGCTTGGTTCTAGATGACAAAGGTCACAGAATCACAGAATATCACCTTTTAGTAGATTGTAATTAAACTCTACTGCTGCAAGAAACGAGATGCCTTTCCTTTTTAAACTTTAACTATTAAGGCAACCTCTCTTGAAAGCACCGACTAGGTCTGTGCACTTGAAAACATCCACATGATGTGAAAAAATACACCATCACTCAGGCATCCAGCAACATTTTTGAAGAGAATTCTACAAAGCAGCAAATACAGTGCTGATTGTAAACATTGATGTGCTGCTGTAATATGACCATTCTCTGGAAATCATCTTTACTCCACACTACAAACAGGGCACTTTATAACAGTGATGCGCATTATTCAAAAGAGCACATTTTAAAATCTTTATTCGGCTTCTTGCCTACAATTTACCCCATATTTAATCCAGGTGCATTGTGAGCCACAATCCTAAAGACTGCTTTAATAGAACAATATTATCAATGTCAGACATTGTGTGTGCGTTCATGTGTTGCAAGCACACCTGCTATGTGTTGGTATGTATCTGCCTCTCCGTTTGAGTGTATGTGTGTGTGTATGCACACAAACATCTGAGTATTGCCTAAATATGATTGCCTTTATCTGTGTTTTCAGTAATTACATCCAACACACAATACATGGTTGTAAAAACAAAAAACACACAGCTAAACAAGCTGTCACTAATAGGATCTTAAAACAGAGTGGCTCTCACACTAAGAGACCTCATACTCGTCAATCAAATACTACGCACCATTAAAGAGGCTAATTCATTTTCCAAAGCCCTCTCTGTATTCTCTCTTTATTCTTTTTTTGTTTTGACATAAATGCTGTACGCAACTAAAGCTGTCTCAAAGGAGACATAAAAGTAGATGATATTCTTACACTTGACATGTGGTTTCTTGAGAGCTCTCCTTGTTGGAATATATAGTGCAGAACCATTATTGGATAACTTTCGTAAAGAACATGCATATTTCATATTTTTAAAGATAAATGTTTAAAATACCGTAAGCAGAGTGCATTCTCAATCTTGGTCTATCAGCTAACTATATTTAGGGGTCTAAAATTACAATAAGCTTTTAACGGAATAAGTGGCATGATTTTAATTACAGTGAAATTTAACATATGCTATGTTATAGTATGTGTATTTGTAAAGGCACACTATCACCCGCGCGGATATCTTGGCGCTGTGCAGGTGTGTGTGCCTATACTTGCCTATGGTAGGTGGGTTAATTGATTAGCCAGGTCTTCAGCCTCTTGCGGAATTTAGAAAGAGAGGAGTGTTGCAAAGTCATCCTGTGTGCCCTGTGCACCTCCATTTTTTATTGACTGGTACTGGTGGAAACTGTCTCTGCCTAACCCTGGGTTCTGCCTAACCAGGCCCAGGGCCAGTGCTATGTTGAAAACACAGTGAAAGCACACACATACATGAGAGTACACTATATGTTAAGGTAGACTTATAATTGGCATGACCTACCCTATAAGTTCCTAGTACATAATAGGTCAAGGGGATTAAAGCTACCTTTAAGTCCCTAATACATAATAGGGCATGGCAGTTTAGAGGCCAGCAGCCCTTTCTGCACTTGTATGTCTGCACTGCTGGGAGCCTGGGGTAATTTAAAGCTGCCCTGTGTTGCAGTACTGCTTTTAAATGTAAATTGTGGCCAAACTCGACTTTGGTGGTAGGAGCACTTAAAAAGTGAAAAACTACAATATGTTGGCATTTTAGGTACCCCCAGGGTGTCCCCTAGGTTTCCCAGGGGTTATGTCATTATAAGAATGGCCCTTTTAAAGGGTGTTTTATAGGCATAGAGAATTTGCACATTTCACTTTCCCAATTTTAGTAAAGTGGCTCCCAAAATCGACTTTGGTGCCAGTAGCACTGTGTAGTGGGGATCTACACTATTTTTGTATATTCAGGACCCCAGGAGTGTGGAGTCCTGTAACTATAAGCAGGGGCCTTATAAAAGTTGTTTTATATGCCCTGACGATGGATGATGGAGAAATTGCACATTGCAGATTCTCCATTGTAGATGCCTAGCCCCATGGGATAACATTGCAATAGTTTATGAACTCATAACTATTGCTAGGAATGAAATAAAATACCATTCAAGGACTTAGGAGTATGGTATTCCTAAATCCAACAATATGCTATTGTTGAATTTATCCTAAAATATACAGAACAGATGTTGTATGATTTTCTTGTCTGTAAGCCAAAATTCAGGCTTCCTGTGGTCTCCCCTGATTGGTCAGAGTTAACATGATTCGCCTGGCTGCTTTCATGAAGTGATAAGTGGCTCACCCAGTGAGAGGCTATCTCTTGGAGAGAGCTGTGCTACACAGGAATGCCAGACCAAGGGGGAGGGGTCATAAAGCACGAGCTTCAAAGGAGGAATAGGACAGGCAGTGAATCCCAGGTCCATCTATTCCCCAGCCCCTCTAACCAAGCCAAATGGCAGGCTTAAGGCTTGAATTTGCAGATGATAAGGGGAGGAGAGGTATGGAAATGAGCCATACTGGCGTTTGGTTTAACGAGTTCTTGCTCCTCTGCTGGGATTTCAGCCATACTGAATTTTGGAGGAATAGGGCTTTCTGAGAGATTATGCCATACTTTGGAGGAAGTGGTCATACTCTGGGGTGTTTGCCCTGCACCTCATTGAACAGGGGTGCTCTCCTGCTTGACCCCACAGTGCACTGAATAAATATGTGAGCGGTGCAGAGCCTCTCAGTTCTGCTGCTTGAAACTGAGAGAAGATGAAGGATTGCCAAGCTAGAAACTTGATTTGCACCATGAGGCCCTGCATTCTGACTGACTGCGCCTGCTGCATTATCTGGAACTACAGCCCTTTGGACGTACTTTGCTACAAGAGAAAGAAAGAGTGAACCCCTGGAAGCTACATGTTAACAGAGCTCACCTGGATCATCACCACCAAGAATCCCCTGCCTGGAGGGTGTCCAATGGATTTTTAAGCACTTTGTCCAGGTGCATTATGGGAATTGTGGTTCCAACAGATCAAGTACCATCTTGGAGATTTCAGCCCCTTCGATTGTGTTTTGGACACTTTGGACCCTCAAGAGGAACTTCAGGAAGAAGTTCCAGACGTCTGGAGAAGTTTGGAGCAACTTTGGAAAAAATCTCCATAAGGGGACTGACTCAACCACAAGAGCCAATCCACCCACCTTCAACCGCGAGCAGGCCTGACCTGCTGGTTCATCCCACTGAAAAGCTTCAGAGGTCTTCCTGTAAAGCAAGCCGGCGAACCCTCACTGAACCCGGACTGGTGAAGAGCATCAAGGGACCCTGGCAGAAAAAGTTCCAGAAAAGTTCCTTAGTCCGAAGCTAAAATCTTGACCAAGGCCTACCATGAGGGGTATCCGAGCAGGGCTCCATTGCGGTCAGCCTGAAACTTCGACTTTGTCCTGGCCCAGCGCGACCAGATGCCCCAAAGTGGCACTATAGGTTTCTAAGTGCTACATAGTGCTAAATCTTTAAAAATTCATATCTCCGGTTCCCTACATTGGGTTTTTGTCGTTTTGGTGTCATTTTAAAAATAAAAATAGTTCTTATTTTTATAAATTGGTGTGGGATTTTATTCTGTCTTAATTATTTACTGAATTGGTGTTTTTAAATGCTTTACATACCTGTGTCTTAAGTTAAGCCTGCCTGCTCGCATCCAAGCTACCAAGGGTTGAGCATGGGAATAATTTAGAGACCTATTCTGAGCCCTAGACTGTGTTAGTGGCCTTATTGCCAGTGGTAGATGTATATTTACCACTACTAATAACCCACTTTCCAACACGGAGGCTCTGATTTGGAATGAGAGACCGTTCCATGCTTTAGGAGCAATATAAGAAAACGCCTGTCAACCTCATCTGGTTCTGTGTATGCGTAGGATGTGAGTGAGTAGGAGTCCTGCGGCACAGAGGTTTCTGGGTGTTTGGTGGAAGGAGATGTGGCTGTTCAAGTAGGTGGGGCCTAAGTTGTGTAGTGCCTTTAATGTGTGTAGGTGGAGTAGAGTATGAAACGAGCATGTTTGTATATTGGGAGATAGTGGAGCTCTTCGAGGAATGGTGTGATGAGAGTTCTGTGTGGAAGGTTGAAGATGAGTATGGCTGCTAAGTGCTGTAGCCTTGCTACTGTGAAAATAGCTTTTGATGCTTTTTCACCGTAAGAACATATTTAACAATAAATTCCTACATGTTCTAATTTTAAATGCCATGCACCCTGCCTTGTGAAAAATAGGGCCTACATAGGGGTGACTTATGAATATTTGAAAGGAAGGTTGTGACCTGTCAAAAAGGGTCATTTTTACGGGTCGCATTTGCAGTTTAAAACTGCAACAGCCATGCTGCAAATGGCAGGCCTGCAGTCATGTTTGCACTGTCATTGTAGGTGGTGGCACAATAGGGGCAGCAGTCCACTTGTGACATTTAATATACAGGTCCTGCGTACACTTTGCACTATATATTAGCGACTTATAGATAAATTAAATATGCCAATTAGGGGTATGCTCATTTCACCAAGTCGAAAGGGGAGGCGTAGGTACTTTATCATTTGTTAGCAGGGGTAAAGTACACAGAGTCCTTCAGCTAGTAAAAATATAGGGTCCAGCAAAAGGTGGAAAATCCAGGGAGACCCTGCAGAAAGGGCACATTTCCAACAGAGAGCAACACAGCACGTAGGGGGAAAGCATTTGCTGGGGAAGAGCAAGAGGATGAAAGCTGTGAGCACATGCACTCTCATGGAGTGTTTAATAAAAAATAAAAACGTAGCTCCCTAAAAGTGAGCAGTGGAAGAACACAAGTGAGATAATCAAGAGGGTATGGTCCAGGGGAGGGACAAACAAAACTTGCAAGAAGGAAGACAAGGAAAGCAATTGAATAAGAAGCAAGAAAAAGAGTAGCAATAAAGCTAAATAATTTGCAATTTGTGGGCTCTAAGTCCACAGTAAATTCTTGGTAAGCTTACAATAGGTCTCTCCCACCTAGATAAATTCTGCTGCCTGTCTAAAAAGGATTGCTGGCGGCTTCACGTTTAAAGTAATGTGTTTTAAGAACTGATTAAATGTACTCATCTCTCCTCTGTTGCCTCCTCCTTGCGATTTGTGCAAGCCGCACTAGGTGCCGCTACCCCATCCCGCAAAGCTTCCCCCACTTTTCTGAGCCAAGACCCAAGTCATAAGACTGATGACAGGACAAAGAAAGGAAGGCACAACCACACTCCTTTGGCAGGATCCTCTGTGTGGATTTCTGCCTAGCTTCAAACACAGCTTCAAAGCAGCTTTTCCCATTGCCGATGAATAAGGCAGCCATTGATGTGAACTCCTACTGCGTTGCAAAGAGACCAAGGACTGGAAGCACAAGTAAGTCGAAGACATGGAGCACGCCAGCAGCGGAGACCACCACTTTGGTTTCTCACTTGTGTATTCAGCATGTGTGTGCACGAGCTGGTAGAAACTGTAAAAGAAGAGGGGAGACAGAAGAGGCATGGATACAGAGGAGGCATGCATACAGAAGAGGCATGCATAGAATAATGGGAGGCCTGCTGGGTATTAGAGGGTGTGTGGCACAACAGGCTGCAGTGACATTGACTGACACTGAGCAGATTCTGGCACAGTATATATAGTTGCACAATATACTATTTTCCTATACCATTACAAGCACTTTTTAGAGAGTTCTGCTGATAATCCACAAATGTTGACGAAAGACTTAAACAAGTATTTCCAAACCCAATAGCTATGGGTTGGATCTGAAAGTGCCTCTTTGTTCATTGGTCAATGTGTGAAATTGTGGATGGAGTAGAGGGAGAATCCCCAAAGAGTCTGTGAGTGGAATGATGAGTTACAGAGTGAAGGAATAATGAGCTACAGACAGCCTCAACTCGTTCATTTTCAGTCATAAGTTAGACTTATTGGCGTTGACAGTATTTGTTTATTTTTACTTTACTGCTCTGAGATAGTAATTGGCCATGTTGTAGTGGTAAAAAATGGGCATCAGTGCCTCATGACTCTTGCACCATACGCATGCAACACAAAAGCATGTGTCACACCGCAAGCACATGCATGTGTCATAATGTACCATTAGACATTGTAGTTGTTTTTTTAGTATATAGCTCCTTGATGGCCAATCGCCGTTTCAAAATGGTAAAGTAAATATAGAAATAAAGTATGAGGTTCACGAATGCAAACAAAGATAAGACCTGTTGGCTTTGTCAGTACATGTGTGGGTGAGGTGGGAGAATGGTGGTGGGGTGGTAGTAGGGCCTTTGGAATTGTCAGGGATTCCCTGAGCCCAGTGGAGGCGGAGAAGTCTATCATCATCCATGCACTTCAGGGCATCATGGTATCACAAGCAGAGGTAAAAACTAAAGCAAAAGCATCAGCGAGAAGGACCTCAAACTGCTGCTGTTTGATTTCATTTTGTGCGAGGCCCAGCAACTGCAGGGGCTCGCAGTTCACACTCAGAGTCGGGGAGCAGCCATTCAGAGGTCTACTCAGTGACCACTGTGTGCAAGATGCCCAGTCTACCAGGAGTCTACAGGATCCTCAGCTCACACAGTGGGTCAGTGAAGATTTCCACGATCACATCAATGTTAACTTTCTACTGGACGACTACCAGTCTTTCTTCAGATCACACTGCAGCACAGAGACTGCTACCTTACACATTGTAGACAATGGCTTTTTAACCGCAGATGAAAATGGCCCCTCATACTCACCCTGGAGTCTCAAATGGAATTCACCAGCAATGTCCATCACTCGTTCTCCTCCTAACTTTCCAGACAACACCAGTGTGTTCATATGGCACCGCCAGGTCACAAAAGATTACAATCACCTGTGGAGTTGTCCTTGGTTTTTATACCGTCCTCTGTCATCTTATATCTTTACATGGAGCTGCTTGGTGCTCTACTCACAGATAACAGCATCAAGATTCACCAGGATGCCAATGATATACAACTGTAGTTGAAAGGCTCATCTTCTTCAGATATCCAATGCCTCAACATTGCCTGCACAACATCCAGACCTCGGTGTCCATGTTGACGCCCAAACACTTTTAATTTTATGGGCGTCAAGTCACAGTAAAAGGAGAAATCCTGGTATCATACATTTATCCAATAACTTTAAGGAAAAGGATGAAGACATTAATCCCAGTTCTGTTAATTTAAAAAATAATAGTTGCAGAAGGGAAAAGTTAATCAATCAGAGAATTAGCATAATCAAATCATAAGCAAAAGACTTTATGTAGCTACCTAGCTCTATCAAGCAGACTGATGTAAGGTCTGTCGCATTCTAAAACAAGAATTTCTAAATAACTGCAAGCAAGAAGCAAAACAACTGCACTCTCATTAAAATTTTGAAGTAACTGCAAGCAATGCATGAAAGGCATGGAATGAAAAAGAATCTGTCTGAAAAGCACATCTTTTATAATGTTTAGACAAAGAAAGCACACAATTTTCATAGCACGACATTACCTAAATGTGCTGTACTGAAATGTTTCTGGCACAGCCCCACTCATATTATTTATTTATTTTATAACAATTTTTTATTATGCATTTTCCAATTTGACAGTGAGACAATGCATATGGTATAGACCACTCATACAGTCAAACAACTGTATATATCAATACACAGAAAAGGTCTTGCAAGAACTTTAGTGCCACGAAGTTCAAGGCACAAGTTAAGTCACCATAGATTGTCATAGAGCAGAAATACTGCCAGCAGTACTAACATAAATGGCACCCCAATCAAACCAACTGAGCTCCACCCAAGGACAAGCAATGCAATTCGGATACAATAATACCTTCTCGAGTCTCTCAAGCTAGTTATGAGCCACATCAGGGAGCACTCAGGTTCAGTCCAAGAAAGGATAGCCAAATATTTTCAAAAACACTTATTTGTTCTTTTTAGAACCACAGCCCACATTTTTTAGAATACCAAATGTTTGCGACCACTAGTGGACATGAGGAGGGTTTATTTTTCAATGTGGCATGCATCGCGTATTAGTGCTTTGTCATTTACATAAGCACATTTTCCACTGAAATGGCCATTAACTTTGCACATACATATAATTTTACTGATAAAACTATACAGCACACAAATGAAAATGTGGGCAAATCAGTTTTCTGTGAATATCTATCATTTGTGTATCACCAAATAAAGGCTCTTGATTTCAAAGTTTTGGAGTTTATTGACAAATCGAAATAAGAAAATATTTAATTGTCATACATCACATAAAAATATTCATTATAAAATGCTAAATGCATTAAACTTAATACATAATCAGAAATAGCAGATGGTGGTTAAAACTAAAACATAGTTACAGTCATTAAAACATTGGGTCGATATTTTGAAACAAGGGCAGATATTAATAACATCATTTTGAAATTACATCCTAACCGAATGTATTGAAGTTTCAATAGTTATTTCCCTCTGATGGCCCATGCTGCACGTAAAAATTTGGAAACTGCAACTACTACCCTTGAGGTGGATTCGGTCTTACAAATCCTGAGGGCATTAACTCTATCTAGGATTGTGAGACTTTTGTATAAGGGAATAATCCACCTGCTTCTTGGCACTGCATATTTAGGACAAAAATAAAAGCAGATGTTCATCCGTTTCGTCCATAGTAGTGCAGAATTTGCAACTCTTGGTACCATTCGCATTAGAAGCCCAACACATAGTGAAAGCAGCAATGGGAGGAGTACCATACTGTTGAAGATGGAAGATGACAACAGGAGCCTTCAATTCAAAAAGGTAAGTTTATTTGTTGCCCTTCCAACACGGACGGGGATCCCAGCCTGCCTCTTCTCGTAACCGTCCCTCCGAGAATGCTTGATCTCCCTGGAATGCTACAAGCACTCCATGGAAACCACAGCAACCTCACGAGGCACAATAGAACAGCACAAGAGAACAGGTACATAGCAAATACATATCATAACATTTCCCCTTTATTTACAAACATAAACAAAAAAACACATGAATAGCATACAAAAGAAGTGAAACACAAAACAACCCACACATAGCAAGGAAAAATACCTCCAACCCTACCCCATAATAAAATCATTAAAGCTTGAAGGAATAGAACGTGAACGAAGAGGTCTCTCTCCTCTACATACGACACCTGGCATCAAATTCATGATGGAATCTCTTGCGAAAACATTCTTGTTCACACCTTCCCACTGATACCACCTTTCTTGCAATACAAGGCAACTCTCCTCCTGTTCCACTTTTGTCCATTCACCAAAGCAACATGCCATTTATGCACTTCTCTCATTTCCACAGGAGCCGAAAATGTATTGACCCCCTGCTCTCTTTTGCCTAGCTTGACCTTGACCAAATCACCAGTACCTATGTTACGTCCTTTTGCTAAATGGTCTCTCTTGATGCAAACCTCACTTGCAAGCATGCACTGAGGAGTAAGTTTAGTCTTTGGAACCCTTCCTCTCATCCTTTTAAATGGTATGTCGTCAGTGACAATATGAATAGTTGTATTGTACGACCAAACCATGTTATCCACACACCTCTGAACATCTTGATTCCCCTGAACGGCCATTTGAATGGTTCCTTTAATGACTCTGTTCATGCGTTCCACCATGCCGTTTCCCTGTGGATTGTATAATGACGTGCACAGATGCTTTATGCCACTACCTTGTAAGAAACTCTGCATGGCATGAGAAACAAGTTGGGTGCCATTGTCAGTCACAAAAACACTTGGGAACCCTTCCTTCTCTCTTAAAAATAGAGTCTAAATTTTTGATAACTGTACCAGTGGTAATGTTTCTTAAAAATTCTACGACAACCCAATGAGAATAGACATCCACCAGGACCATAGCAAAGTGCTTATCCCCAGGTAGAAAATCCATGGGGCCAATGAAATCCAAACACACTTTCTCCCATGCTGCCCCACATAACTCTCCAGCAATAGAACCCATGCCCTGTGAACCAATTTTGAGTCTCTTCTCGCTCTCTTTGCACAAACAGCAACTTTCTACCCAACATCTGACATCTTCATCCAACCCAGCCACCAAAATCTGTCTTTGAGACGCTTCTTTGTAATGGTTTGTCATAGGTGACCTTCATGTGCCAGAAGAAATTATCTCTTTCTGAGTGCTCTGGGAGGTACAAATCTTTCACCCCTTAAGACTAAGTCATCTGTGACACCAATCCTCTTGTAGTTTGACATAATTTCTTAAAGCTGGTTTAAGTTCACTTTCACACCTCCAACCTAATCTGATGGAATAAACTTGATCGTTGTAATCATCATCATTCTTGACTGCTTCATACGATTCAACATTGGTCAAAGATTTAAACTTGTTTTCGCACACATCATCTACACTGGCCACGACACATACCACATCCTCCTCGATCTCTTCACTCCCTTCCTCAACAAGCGATAATCTAGATAAACAATCCGCCTGGACATTTTTCCAACCTGAAATATACTCTAATTTGTATATGTACTCTTGCAGTCTAACCGCAAACCTCATTAAACGCGACAAACCTTTACTTGCCCCACCAGGACTCAACATCTTGAAAAGGGGTTTGTGGTCAGTTCTTAAAATGAAATGTGCACCCCACAAATAGGTACGAAAATATTGGATGCCCGAAGCTGTGGCTAAGGCCTCTCTTTTTGTGACCACATAGTTGCATTCAGCTTTGTTTAGTGTGCGTGACGCAAATGCCACAGTCTTCTCTACACCATTTTTGACTTGAGACAAAACGGCACCAATGCCATGGGCACTGGCATCAACAGTAACAAAAGTGACCTTACCAGGTTCAAAAGGAGTGATGATATCAGCATTAACTATATCATCCTTAATCATTTGAAATGCTTTCTCTTGTGCCAGACTCCAGCTAAATGGATCACCCTTCCTCAGTAACTCCCTCAAAGCCTCAGTTTTGTGTGCAAAACTAAGAGCAAACTTTGAATAATACTCGATCAAACCCATAAAAGATCTCAGTTGATCTTTAGTAGTGGGAGTGGCGGCTAGCTTAATGGCTTTCAACAAATCTTCCTTGGGTTGAACACCCTTCTCCGAGATGGTCTACCCTAAATAGTCCATCTCTTTCAATAAAAACTTGCATTTATCCCTCCTTAAGTTCAGACCAGCTGTATCAAAAATCTCCAAGACCTTTGCCAAAGTATTATTGTGCTCAGCCTCATCTTTTCCCGTTATAAGGATGTCGTCTTGGAAGTAGTGAGTATTTTTTACCCCCTTAAATAAACTGTGCATCATGCGCTGGAATACACTAGCGGCTGGTGAGAGGCCAAAAGGAAGTTTCTTGAATTGGAAGGCCCCCTCCATGGTAAGAAACGCAGTTAATTTCCTTGAATCCGGATGCAACACAACTTGATGGTACGCTGACCTCAAATCTAATTTGGAGAAGTACTTGGCTTTGTCCATCAATAAAACCATCTCAGATATGTTTGGCAAGGGAAAGCTGTCTACAAGAATGTTTTGATTCAGTGACCTGAGATCAACACAAAAGCGAAGTTTACCATCCTTCTTCTTAGCGACGACTACCGGAGATAGCCATTCCGAGACTTCCACGGGTTCTATGATGTCTTGTTTCAGCATGTCACCCAACATTTCCTTAACCTCATCTCGAATGGAAATAGGAATCTTCCTCAAAGCATGCTTAACTGGCTGGGCATTGTCCTTAAGTATAATCTCATGCACCTACCCCACCAGTTTTCCTAAATCCACACGAAACACATTTTTGTACTTGGAAAGGATGTTATCAAACATGACACAATCCTCCTTGACCATCACTTGTTCGGTGGATCTGGGATCTATGACTACATGCAGATCATGCTGTTGTACCCAGCCTAATATAGCAGGTCCATCATCTGAAACATATACTCTTCCTGTATAACTCCTTCTCTTAAACTCAAACTTAGTCTCCATATAACCTTTGATAGAGATACTTTCGCCACTGTACCCTTTGGGGAAAACATCGCTAACGGTGAGAGATACATCAGGCCAATGCTCACTAAAAATGCGAAAAGGTATGATAGTGAACATGGAACCTGGATCCACCATCAATTGTAAAGCAACCCCATTGACTAGAAAAGTCACCTTAGGTCTTTGTAATTTGTTCGAAGATTCGTTCTCCACACACAATAAAATATCGGGTGCAACAAAATCTTCATCAACAAAAGCAACCCTATTTCTTGGGAAATCTCTGCAAACTCTGCTAAGATGGCCTTTTTTTCACTCTTTCTACATATTTTGTCTCTGGCATAACATCCCACATCATCTGCAGCGTGACCCATACTGCCACATCTAAAGCAACCACTGAATTTGCTTCTATTATCCCCAACAGGTTTAGGTTTAAATTTTACAACACTAGATTTGCCATCACCCTTTATCTTTGGTTTGTGCTCACCCTCTACTAGATTGTCCTTCTTACCAACAACATTAACAGTGTCATCTTTCCTTGTTTCTAAATTTTGTATTTCTCTCATACATTTGTCAGATTCTTCTACAATTTCGGCAATAGCAATGGCTTCTAGCAGGGTAGGATTTTTAGCGGCCCACAATTTTTCTTGCATTCTCTTATTTTTGAATTGCACAATTAACTGGTCTCTGATCATTTGATCAGTCATAGGACCGAAGTCACATTTGAGTGCTAGTTCACGTAAACGAGTGATCATTTGATCCACAGTTTCTTTTTCCTTTTGTGGTAGAGAATAAAATTTATGATGTTGCATAACAATATTAACTTGTTTACCAAAGTACTTTGCGAGTCTATTCTTTGCTTCAACGTAAGGGTTATCAATAGGTTCACCATCAGCTCCCATAACCTCAGGTAGGAACTTAAATACATGTTGGCCCTCTTTGCCTAAGGAGTTTAACAATAAGGCTTTTTTTCTTGAAGCTTGAAATCTCAGGCAATCAATAGCTTTGATATAATTTTCAAAGATGCCAATCCATTCTTCCCATTCTATAGATGGTACTTCACCTTCTGATAAAAAAATGGGACGAGGTGTGACCATTTGACTGGCTGCATGGTGAAAAAAAACTGGGTTGCAGAAATATGCAAAAAAAGATGCCTAGAAAAAGTAGAGAAGGAACCAATATGCAACTAAGTGTATAACACAACACTAAAAAGTACAATAGGATGGTTGTATAACGCAAAAAGTCCTGGTGTGCAAATCACCGTAATGATCAGCACAAAATGATAGGCCAAAGTTGTGAAGAGGTGTGCAAATCACTGTGTAAATCTGCAACAAAATATGGCAAAGTGAGCAGGTCACTGCATAAAGAAGTGTGAGACTGATGTGCAGATCACCGTAATGATCTGCAAAAACTGGCCCAAATAGCAGAGTGACGAAAGAAATATGGATGGTGTGCAGATCACCGTAATAATCTGCAGAATAGTGTTACGTGCACATAGAAACTATGGAATGAACTAATAGCAATGGTGTGCAGATCACCGTAATAATCTGCAGAGGCAAATGCTGATATATTGAAATGCTTGAAAGCGACTCGTAAGAGTGGTATGCAGATCACCGTAAAGATCTGCAGAACTGAAGCCGATGCAGCGAATGTATTACGAATACATAGGCAGGCGCTTGACAAAAAAAAGTACACCAAAGATGGCGTCACATCAACGTGTACATGTTGACGTTGACGCGAAGAGCGTAGGGTTAAGCCCTTCCCAGTAGGACGACTGGAGGAGGAGCGGTTGCCAAGCAGGCGTGTAGAGGGGGCACTAGCCAGGCAGTCAACTTTCACGCAGCGTGAGCATGCAACCGCTCGCAAAAACAAAGAAAAACAGTACCTGAAAATCAGGAAAGCGGCTCTTAGCACCCCACGAGAGACTGACCAAACGATGGTCCAACGAAGTAGATCCAGCGAAGCCACTGAAGCCAGGAATGTGCTCGGAACGTCGATGTGGCCGAAAACACAGTGGAATCACTCCCCGCCGTTGGAGGGAGCAGGAAATCATCGCCAAAATGTTGAAGATGGAAGATGACGACAAGAGCCTTCAATTCGGAAAGGTAAGTTTATGTGTTGCCCTTCCAACACGGAAATCACATCCTAACCGAATGTATTGGAGTTTCAATAGTTATTTCCCTCTGATGGCCCATGCTGAATGTAAAAATTTGGAAACTGCAACTACTACCCTTGAGGTGGATTCGGTCTTACAAATCCTGAGGGCATTAACCCTATCTAGGATTGTGAGACTTTTGTATAAGGGAATAATCCACCTGCTTCTTGGCACTGCATATTTAGGACAAAAATAAAAGCAGATGTTCATCCGTTTCGTCCATAGTAGTGCAGAATTTGCAACTCTTGGTACCATTCGCATTAGAAGCCCAACACATAGTGAAAGCAGCAATGGGAGGAGTACCATACTGTTGAAGATGGAAGATGACGACAGGAGCCTTCAATTTGGAAAGGTAAGTTTATTTGTTGCCCTTCCAACACGGACGGGGATCCCAGCCTGCCTCTTCTCGTAACCGTCCCTCCGAGAATTCTTGATCTCCCTGGAATGCTACAAGCACTCCATGGAAACCACAGCAACCTCACGAGGCACAATAGAACAGCACGAGAGAACAGGTACAGAGCAAATACATATCATAACACATACCTAAACTGGAGGAAGAGACTGCGAGCTCGTGTAGGTCTAATATAATCCGAGAACTCTTCAAGTACATCTTTAAACATGAAAAAGCGATAAGTCAGTGCCCTCTACTGCTCTCCGATTCTAATCATAAACTGGCCGTTTCCCAATAGTTTTACTTAACCAATGCAGCAACGTTTGTGGGAATAGACCCTGGATCATCCCCAAACCCTACCAATTATTTGATTTGATTTGATCCTATTAAATCTGATTCAGCACACGTCAGGGTTACAAAACAAATTGATTATTTTACATCCTAACTGCTGCATGCATACAGTCCATTCACATATATTTACAGTTTGTTGTTTCCTGAAAAAAATGACATTTTACAGCCTTTCCTTTCAGACTCTCTGTACTCCAGCACGTTTGGCACATAATTCTCTTCAAAAACTCCTCTCACCTCGCAGTTAGAGAAAAAAAGTAAACACCAATCCCACGTTAAAGGAATAAGCAGCAGTTGGTCAGAAGACATAACATGACATTTGAGGTCTGACTTTGAAGCAGCCAAATGTGACAAGATAAACACAAAATTTAAAGGCATCTTTA
The DNA here is from genome assembly GCA_963921515.1 of Calotriton arnoldi. Taxonomy (NCBI): domain Eukaryota; kingdom Metazoa; phylum Chordata; class Amphibia; order Caudata; family Salamandridae; genus Calotriton; species Calotriton arnoldi. Next base: position 45,934 of record CAWUFW010021106.1, on the reverse strand, counting down.
ATTTTGGCTCAGGCTTTCCCGACCCACCACAAATCGCCTTTTGACACCCACAGTATGGGATACACTGGTCTAGCAATCTGTATATGATTTGTTCACGAGAAGTTGTGATCGTCATGTCTTGCATCCAGGTCGTTTGAGTCGGAGGGGCTTTTCGCTTCTAACACTGCAGACAGTGCGGTGTCTAGTGTGGCATTTGATGTCAGAGATGTTTGAAGTATCATGGAGAAACATCAGTTCAGCAGTGGTTTGTAAATTCAGTTCATTAAAAGTGTTCGTGGTATCGATAACCTGCTGCCAAAATAGACCGATAGAGGGACATGAGTGACCAAGTGCAGTATGTCGCCTTCAGAGTATGCGCATCTGCCAGGGAAAGGTTGGCCTGAAGTAACCTCTTGGAGGAGCAGTGCCAGTTGTGTAAGAGTTTGAAAAGGCTAAGCTTAGGAACCTTGTCCTAGGTGTCAGGCAACTCCTCCCAGTACACCTCAGAGTATAACCTCCCCAGCTTTTCAGTCCATTTGTCAAACAGGTGAGACCGAAGGGGGCGTGAGCGGGTCTCCTCTGTCAATGTATTGTAGAGAGCAGATACCACACCCGAGGATCAGCTCCAGGGACGCAGGTGGTCATGTACTCCAGAGTGTGGGAGAGGATTTGGGATTGAAGGAAGAGCTTGGGAAAGACAATGGTTAAGTTGGAGATACCTCCATCTCTGCTGCGGGCCCAGATGGAATTCCTCCTGTATGGATGCAAACAACTCAATTTCCCTATCTCATTGCAGGTAATCAATAGTGAGGATGCCACATTCGGACCATACCCCCAAGAAGATTGCATTCCTGAATATTTGAATGGCCGTCTGCGTTATTATTTTAAAATAAAACATACTTACATTGGCTAAGAGGGCACATAATTTGTTGTAGAAGAAAATATTCAAGCAAAAGTCAAGAGAAAAACAATCAATTGCTTTTGAATATAGATAACATTGATATGTTAACAGAGGCTCAGTTGAGTGAGCTTGCCATGTGGCAAGAATATCTTTCTTGGGGAATGCTAGAGAAACATTATTTTGTTTTCTGCAAGTATAAACCATGTTTTGCAGCTGAATTAAAATCATTTTCTGAAACAGATTGAAAACATGAATGTGCACGACTCGTGTGCAGAAATAAACAAGCTCTCCTCTCAACCCTTAACTGCTGATGCTTTTCTATATTAGTGTTGAGTCCTTTTTTGGCTATTTGGGGTACGTTGCGCTTAGGCCTTCATACCTTTTGTTCCACATGAGGTATCCACACCACATTTGCGCCCTTTTTTCCCACTATCATGGGGATTCTAAAGGTAACCAGGGTTTGTGGATTCCCCTGCTGGGGACTGAGAAAATAGCAAAGTTTTTTAGGACAAACATGGTCTGCAAAAAAGTGTCTGCCTTTTTCCTAAAAATGGCATCAATGTAAGACTTGCTGTGTTAAACTTACCATCTTCCTAGCATTCAGGAACATGCAGACCCAAATACACAGACTTGTCATTTTTAGGTCGAGCCTAGTGGCAGCGCGCATGCGCTACTCGCTCTGCAAGACTGCTGTAGTAGAGTATGGGAGAGAAGCCACGCCCACTCTCCTCCCATATTTTTCATTGGATTGTGTCATTGTCTTTCGTAAATGCTGCCTTCGGATTCGTTAATAGGCTTGTTAGTCCATCTTTAGTACGGCCTTTTCTTAATTTGTAACTGCTCATGGCTACTGGCCCCTTTACTTCGGCTGTTACACTGGACCTGTTATTTAGTCTGTAAGCGCTATTTACTTTATTGAGTTTCTCTTACTGCAGGCCGGACATGAGCTGCTTCAGCTGAAACCGCTTGTGTTTTTTTAGGCAGCACGGCCGCCCCCGTAATATGGGCCGAGGAAGCAAGCAAAAGACACAGGCGTCTCCTTTCAATCACTTTAACCCGGCATTATCTCGTGTCTGTTAAAACCCCCCACATAAAATGGATTTAGAAATGATTAGCGAATTAAGTCATGTGAATTCCAGGTAGCACATAATCCTGTGCTAATGGGCTGAAGCTGACAACAGCACATCTGTGTTACATGTAATCTGCACTAAAGCCACCTGAAGGGTTGTTTTCAAAAGCCTGTTTTATTAAGAACACCACCACCACCAATACCACTGATCCAGCGGCGTACTAACAACAGGTACTCCACTACCATATACTCACCTGGGCCCATATAACTCACTTACACCAAAAACCTACCTAGTAAACCGCTGGAAAATGCCTCTCGCATTGAGTTTTATAGATTTCCTCTACCAGGATTAGTTATTTCTCATTAAACTAAACCTCTATTGATCAAAAAGTTCTTTCCTCTGGTCAATGGACCATTAGATGAACTAGTTCATGGCGATATTAACATAGCTTATTAAACATTTCTATTTAAAATGAAATAATCACAGACTCGGGAAGTTTTAAAATCTTTATCTAATTAATTGAGCGTGAACCATCTCAAAGTTTCAGTACAAACACCCTCATTCACAAGATTGTCAATTAAATCAAATCGTATTTAAATCAATAGCAATTCAGATCCATACAATAACTGTGCTCAGAAAGAAGAGGACAGAGAGAGAAGAGCATTTATCAATGCGATGAATTCATATTTACCCAGAATGGTGTGAAGACCAAGCCCTCTGGCCAAAGGGCTGGTAAAGGGTCCCCAGGACAGGTTCAGGAGATAAAGACTTCAGGATAGGAATCAGGACAGGATACTTCACCTCTCTAAATACCGACGACTGCGTCGCACCCCTCTCTGACACTCTCTTCCTCCTCGTGATTCTTCCGCGATCTTCTTTCTAACCCAATTAAATTAAATAGATGGTTCCGCATTCGAATTCTTCTTCAGCGTCTCACAGCATCAGCACCACCCCCAGCACCGACAGCATCCCGAGCTCTGTATCGCTTCTGCTGCATCTGCTCCCAACGACATCTAATCTAACTAACTAAAACTACCTCAATTATACCTTTCTATTACCATGGACCACCCATTAATGTTTCAAATTTGGTAAAATACTAACTCTGATTGGACAGGCGAGAGGGGGATGATCGTCACACCATACTTACATGTCACTTATTTCTTTAAACCATTGTTTTCAAATCCCTCCCCTCAAACTTTATTACATCTCTTCCGTTCCCATACATCTCCAACCTTTTTTAATATAAAATGTAACAACTTAATGAATAAAGCTTCTTCATATGAACTCTTCACCCTCATGTTCCCAGGGCACATCTTCGCTGGCCTTGGACGAGTGACAAGTCCTTACTCATTGGTTCACATTCTCTCTCGAGTGCGCCTGCGTGAGACTACGCCAGTCAGCTCAATTTCAGACAAGCTTTGAGGCCCAAATGCGCACTAATAATAAAGTCAAAAGAAGAGATGTTATTTTTCAAAATAAAATGATTTCACTGTATACCACCAACCTCTACTCTAACCCACTCCATTTATTATTATTCTATCTGCATTTGCGTTAGTATAAAACTTATTTTCTTTTTCGACTAAGCAGGTGCTATGCAAGTGAGTTTCAAGCGGCCATTTTTGTTAGCTTTGCGCAAGCGCATGAATTTCCCTCCAAGCTTTAGTACTTCATACTACGTAGATGCAGTAGACGCATGCGCAATAAAGATCCCGTGTTAGAATGCAATTTAGTCCTTCGTTCATGTTATTGCAGTTAGTAAACACATAGGTAAGCTTCATTTTCTTCCCGCGTATAAAGGAAATGCGTATTATTAATCACAAAACACATTGTTAGTAATTCGTTAGTGAGTTAAACGAGAGAATTTCTTCCGAGCAAGTCTCATTTGCAAGTCCTTGCTCCATCAATCCCCTCTCTGATGGCATCTTAAGCCATCACAAAATTTCCCATCCCTTCCCAGATACCAACTTTAACACTTCTCAGTCTACTCTATATCTCCTCTCAAATTTTCATCAATCAACTCGTTTCCTTCTATGTCCCTCATTTTCTTATATAACCTGCCTTTCATTTCTTCCAGCTGTATCTCCTCATACTTTCTTTTTCGTTTCTGTCCCTTTCCTTTTCTTTCAAAATGTATCTTCTCCTTCCTTCCTTTTCTACAACACCTATAGGTAATCATCATTATCATCACTACGGTTATTATCATGACTAAAGGTATTATTATTTGACCTAGAAAACTTTTCCCAAAACTAACAAACCATTTCCCTATTGATGTTATACTCTTTGTTAGTCTTCCCCATACACCGTCAACCTCCAGTTGGGTCAAATCTTTATGCATTCTTGTAATGTTTTCAATATATCCTTTAATTTCTCTGCTTTTGTCTGGAATATAAGTGCAGCAATGTTGAATTTTCAACATACCACAGACTCCTCCTTCTTTTGCTAATAATATATATAGAGCAAGACGGTTCTGCAAAACCATAGATCTAATTGCAACCGTTTCTGTGTTAATCATCAAAAATCCTCCTGCAGTATCTGTAGAAAGACGATCAACTATGGTTGATAACTTGCAAATTTTCCGAGAATTAAGAATAACTCTAACTGCGGGTATCAATGCACTAAAAATATCTCCTACAATTTCAGAAAAACGTGCTCTTCTTCTACGTGTTAGTCCATTAGAATTTCCATTGGTTCCACTGATTTTGTCTACATGATATATTTTTGGAAAAACTATTCCAAAGTAGCAGCTCCTGTACCATCTTGCAGGTAACCTATAATAGGCGTTGTTCCCACAAACATAATACACTCCTGGAAATACAGGATCAGTTCCCCCTTTTAGTCCCCACCCTCCTAAAATTAGGAAGTTGTGTTCACATTCACTGGAACCAATGTAATTATTGTTATAATCTGTCTTTAATCTATGGAGGCAGAATTTTCCCCTTTTCACGAAATCCAGGGACATCGCAGCATGAGCCTTGCCATTTGCATAAATTCCCTCTTTCTCAGCCCATGGAGGTACATGGGTTTTCTATTTGTTCGCTTTCTTTATTAAATCCTGTCTCCTTTCTTCTAATAAATTCAAAAATTATTTTTCTTCTTTTCTTAATGTACATGTTAAATTATCTTTATGTGCCTGTACTATGTCTATTGAACTCATTGTTAAGAAAAATTCACCCATAAACTGTGCATGTTTACTACTGGCTACTGGATTCATATTCTTTCTAATAGGTAATTCTGAAAATACTACATCTATATCTGAATAAAAATATTGAAGTCTCCCTGTAGCATAAAATAAACTTGACAAAATACTATATGACACACCATACATCAAAGGTATATGGGGATACAGCACCCCTTCTGAGACTGATGAGGGTAACTTCATACACACGTAGCAGTTACTAATTTCCATGGTATTTACATACTGAAATAATAATCTAATAAAAACATTTCAAGATGTATTAAAATCTGATTCATTATGATAATTTACTTCATCTTCTACTCCTATTTCTATCTTAGTATCTTTGATTTTCTCTACCCTATCATTAGTATTTGTGTTATTCTTTTCACTTGTTTTCATTATCAAAGGTACTCCTACTGTTAGGAATAACCATACTAATGCTACTAATAAAATACTACAAAAACAAAATCTGAAACATTTTCTTTTTAATCCACGTTTTGGTCTCTCGGTAATTTCAGTTTCAGCCATTTTAGTCTTGAGAAAATTTCTTTTCTCCTCCTCTTTTCTTTGTCAGTTTAATGTTTCCTTTTTATTTTAAGGAGGCCTCAAATTGTTTTCATCAATCTGAACAATATGAATCTCTTCTGTCTCATCAGTCAGATCTAGAGATTCAAATTCCTCGAGTGTTACGTAAGTCCATTCAGGAGCCTTGTATCTCCTGTTTAAATTTCTCAGTCTTGGACTTCTTCGAGTTACTTTTGCCAAAGTTTGTTTAGACTGCGTCTGACTTGTGACTTCATTTACTTGTTCAGGTCTCTTTTCAGATGTTTTTAAATGATACTTTAGTTTCTTTACTCCAGTTGGCCAATTGTCACCTTTTCTGATTCTTTTTATTTGTACAGCATTTTCACCTTCTTTATCTCCTTGTAAAGTTCTTTTTATTTCATTTATCTTTGGCACAATCTGCTCTGTTTCTTTATATTCTGTGCTTGTACCTGCTTTTGCTTCCACCTGCTCAGGTTCTACTGTATTTTGTTCTTCTTCTTCTTGAGCTTGTTATTCTAATTCTATCTGACCCTGTTCAGGTCTTATTTCATACCTTTCTTCTTCTGCCTGAACCTGTTCTTCTAACTCTATCTGATCCTGTTCAGGTCTTAATTCAAACTTTTCTTCTTCTGCCTGAACGTATTCTTCTAGTTTTCCCTCCTCAGGTTCGTGAATGTCTTTTTTATTTTCCACCTGAGTGTGTTCTTCTTCCCCTGTCTCTTCCTGACTACTTTCTTGTCTTTTCAGTTCTGTTCTTCGTCTTGTTTCAATGGTATCATCAATTATCTCAATCACAGGTATCCACTCCTCCTGATCTGTACCTGGCTGTTCATCATATGGTTGTCTTTCAGAATCTATCACTCTAGATTCCTCAATTTCACAGTTTACAATTCCTGATGCTTCAACCTGTTCAGTCAGTGGTGGCTCTTGTTGTTCTGATGGGCTTGGTACTCTTCTGGTATGACTGGCATGAATCCAATTGGGCACACCTGCACACTTCACTGCTGTGGTAGTGACTAGTATGACTTGCCTTGGTTTGTCCCACCTCGGTGCTAGGCACGACTTTCTTGCGTGTTTCTTCACTAGCACCCAGTCTCCAGGATTCAAATCATGCACTTGTTCTGGCTGTCTTTCAACTGCGTCTCCTCCAACCTGGTGGGAGACATAACGCACCATTTCAGCCAAGCCTTTGCAATAGTCCAATTCCAGATCATCAGTTATACTCATTAGTTTATTTCCAGGAATAAATGCCTGTCTCATGGCTCTTCCCATGAGAACCTCATGTGGGCTCATTCCTGTTTTTCTGTCTGGAATACTCCTGAGACCCATCAGTACAAGAGGCAATGCATCTGGCCATTTCAGCTTTGCGGATGCACACACCTTTCCCAATCTTGACTTGATTGTGCCATTCAATTGCTCAACAATTCCAGAAGCCTCTGGACGGTAAGCACAGTGCAATTTTTGTTCAATGTTAAATGCAGCACAGATTAACTGAATTATTTCATTATTAAAATGAGGACCTCTATCCGATTCCAAAGTGACCGGGAAACCGAATCGTGGCACTAGCTCCCTCAACAACAATTTTGCAACTGTGAGACTGTCATTTCTTCGAGTAGGATAGGCTTCCACCCATCTTGAGAAAAGGCATACTATGACAAGTATGTATTTTAGTCCATTACATGGGGGCAATTCGATAAAATCCAATTGTAATCTGGTGAAGGGTCCTTCTGCCTTTCCAATCTTTCCCCAACTTACCACTGTCTTCCTACCTGGATTTTGCTGTTGACAGGTTAAGCATCTTTGGCAAAGGCTCTCTGCGACTACCCTGAACTTCGGATTGTACCAATTCTGTCTAAATAATCTGATAATTGAATCTCTCCCTATGTGTGTTGCTCCATGATATACTCTTGTCATTTTTTAAAGCAAACAATCTGGCATGACTGGCCTTCCATCTATATACACCCACACCTCATCTTCTGGTTTTTTTGTACACGCTGCCTTTATCCAAATTTCTTTTTCCCTTTCCTCAGCTTCTTCTTGCAATTGTCTAATCTCATCCCATGTTTCTGGCACTGAGAAAAACATAAGTTGGCATCTGGTTTCGCCCGTTTCAATTTTTCGGTTTATGGCCACTGTATTTTTAGCACAGTATTTGGCCACTTGGTCAGCATAATTATTGCCAGCAGTCACATAGTCATTTCCTGACTGATGTGCAGCACATTTTACAACTGCTATCTCTTTTGGCAATTGCAATGCTTCCAACAAATCTTTCACATTTTTGAAGTTTCTGATAGGAGATCCTGAAGAAGTCAGAAATCCCCTCTGCATCCAAAGCTGGCCGAAGTCGTGCACAACCCTGAACCCGTATTGGCTGTCCGTAATTATGGTTACTCTCCAATTTTTCCCTTTTTTACAGGCCATCGTTAAGGCCACTAATTCAGCTACTTGTGCAGACCTGACCCCAGGTAAACAGGATGCTTCAATTACCCCAGATATTTTACAAACAGCATATGCGGCACTTATTCCCCCTTCTTGAGTCCTGAGGCAAGAACCGTCTACAAATAACTCATAGGTCTCTCTTATATCCGGCCGGGGCTTCGTGCATAACTCAGTCACGTCCAAGCAATCATGATCACTCTCATCTCTCACTTCTTCATTGCAAGGATCTGGCAATAGAGTAGCAGGATTCATAATCGTACACCTTATCACAGATACATTTTCAGCTCCCAAAATCACTCTTTCATACTTGGTCAATCGACTAGGAGTTAGATGCTGTGTTCTTGTTCTTGTCAAAAGAAACTTTAACTGGATGTCCCATCACTATCGACTCACTTTGCTCCAGACTCATACAAGTAGCAGCTACTGCTTTTAAGCAGCCAGGCAATGCTGAAGCCACTGGGTCCAATGTGGCTGAAAAATATGGCACTGGACATCGACTTAATCCATGTCTCCGTGTTAAGACTGAAAGTGCACAATTTTCTCTTTCACAACAAAACAATGCAAAATCTTTTGAATAATCAGGCATGCCCAAGGCAGGAGCCTCGCACAAACAATTTCTTAGCCTCACAAAAGCTTCTAGGCATCCATCATTCCATTCAAGCGGATCTTTTGCTCTTTTCCGGATCATCTGTATCAATGGTTTTGCTAGCATCGAAAAACCAATAATCCATTGCCTACAGTATCCAACCACTCCCAGAAACATTCTCAATTCTCTCTGAGTCTGCGGCAATTGCATTTCTCTGATTATTTTTATTCTTTCCGGTGTCACTTTTCTAACTCCTCTTTCTATTTTATGCCCTAAATATCTAACTTCTTGTTGGCAGAACTGTAATTTTTCTGGAGACACTTTGTGTCCTCCTTCAGCCAAATGGTTCAGTAATGCAATCTGTGACACAATCCTCTCGTGTTTTTGATGCCACCAATAGGTCATCAATGTACTGAACCAGAACAGAATTTCCAGGCATAATCAATGACTCTAGCCACTTTTTCAGAATTTGATTAAAAATTGAAGGACTCTCTGTGTACCCTTGAGGAACACGACACCATGCGTAAATACGATCCTCAAACTTAAATGTAAAAAGATACTGGCTGTCTGGGTGCAAAGGAATAGAAAAGAACACTTGGCATAAATCAATTACTGTGAACCATCCTGCATTCCATGGTATCTGATAAAGAATCACGGCTGGATTGGGCACTATTGGACAACAGAGAACCACAATTTTATTTATTTTTCGTAAATCTTGCACTATTCTGTACTTTCCGCTGGGCTTCTTTAGTCCTATTATTGGCGAATTACAAGGACTACCCATCACTTCTTTTAAAATACCTTGTTTTACCATTCGTTCAATCTCTGGAATAATTCCTGCTTTTACCTCTGGACTCATTTTGTACTGTCGGGTATTTGGATACACTGCACCTTCTTTCACTGCCACTTTTACTGTGTCTATATTTGTCATTAGCCCAATTTCATTTCCTGTAAAATCCCACACTTCTGGATTAACTGTGGTTCTCAATTCTTCTGGTAATTCATTCTTAGTTATTAATGAAAACATTTCATCTACTTCTGTTCCCTGTTTGGCCAGCATCATCTTATAAACAACGTCCTCATCAGGGGTTTGGAAAGCGACACCATTCGATGTACAATAGATCGTGCAATTCATCTTGCACAGGAGATCTCTTCCCAACAGATTTACAGGACTAGAATCACAAACTACAAACCTATGCATTTCTTTAAAGTTCCCAATGTGTACTTCCATTGGTTTGGTGATTGGGGTTCTAATTTGCTGGTTCGACACACCAACGACTTGGATGGACTCTCCCGAAAGGGGTAGGTTTGGGATGTCTGCTGTTCTCACAGTAGACCTGGTAGCACCAGTATCCAATAGGAAAGTAACATCTTTACCTTCTACTGTAGTGTAGTTCCTATTTCCCTAATAGGCTCTGTGCATTGGAATAATATAACCTATAGGTTTGACATAGGACTAAGGTCGGTATGTCCCTATCGATTATATTAAACTTAATTACCTGTGCCAGCTAGCCCAGAGGCCACTAGAAACTCCTTGAGAACAAGAAGGGAGTAGTTTCTGGCAACCGGGCTCACTCGGATCCTCAGAAAATGTATCAAAGTTAATGAAATAGCCAGAAGCAGTTCTGTCAATTGTTGGAATTGCATCAGGATTTGTAGAAATCGCTGGAACCAGTTGATCACTTGTTACATTGGTGTAGGCAGGTGTATTTGGACGAACTGTTACTTGTGTTTCAAGAGGGATGAGTTCCATTGCATTGTTGCTCAGTCCTTCATCTGTTACTGCTGAATTCTCGATGGTTATCAGTCTTTCAGTCTGAACCTCTTGGATAGTAGCGAGAGGAGTGTGTGTGCTACTAGGTCGGAGTCCACGAGGCCTACTATTTAGTATTGGCCACATACTGTGGTTTGATGAGGTCGATGGACACAAATCTTTTCTCCTTTTTTCCAGCAAGGGGCGGCAGAAGTACTGTTCTTGTTCCGTGTATGGCTAGGACAGGTACTGGTTGTCTGTAAGAAGGTCCAAATTGCTTCTTGTCCGCAATTTTTTCTCTGACTAGATCCCCAACTTTTGGAATCCAGACAGGCCTTGCTGGGACCGCCGGTTTTTCCCCAGTGGTGGTTGGCTGCAGGAATACGTTGCTTTGTTTCGCTCTTAGTTCATTTAGGTCCTGTAAAACAGCCAAACGATCTTTGATATCAAAGGGTTTATTTTCCACCACTGTGCCTCTACATTCCAGATCGGGCACCCACATTCTTGTCCCAAATAGGACCTCATATGGAGTGACCCCCCCTAGAGAACTTCTTGGCAAATTGTTTAATGAGCGTTGGACCCCATATAGATGTTTGACCCACCCATCACCCAAACCTAATACCCTAGCTGTTATAGACTGCTTTATGTCCCGGTTTTTCCTTTCCACAACAGAATTTCCCTCAGGATGAAATGGAGAGGAGTACCACAATGCAACGCCCAGACTGGCCATGGTGTCTTTGTAAGCCCGAGAGCTAAACGCAGGGCCCTGGTCAGAATGTAGCGTGCCTATTGCGTATGTGCCGATAAAGACTCGCAAATCTTTTATAACAGTTAGAGCGTCAGCCGGCGCTGAGTCCATATCCATAGGAACCTAGAGCAAGAATCCACTGCGACCATGATATATTTATAGTTACCGTCCCTTTGCAAGGGACCGCAGTGGTCCAGGTAAACACAAGCTAATGGTTTGTCTGAAATTAACAGGGGTGTCTGCGCAGGACGTTTCACTGTGGAGACTTTGATCTGTTGGCAAATTTCACATTCCTGAACATAGTTCTTGGTCTGCTTCCTAATGCCTGGCCACCAATATCTTTGTGTCAGTAAAGATACTGTTGCGGAAATGCCTGCATGAGCAGAGGCTATCCCTTTGTGTGCTGCTAGGATTAGTCCTAATCTGCGTTCCTTGTTTGGAATTACCCTATCCCCCACTCCAGGGATTTGAGCAAAAGGAACGTTGTTCGCATCAATTACATAAGAGTACTTGAGTGGAAACTTTTTTGGTAACGCTGCACCACTGCCTTTGCTCGTAGCATTGACAGCCAACATTATCTCACTGTCTATTTTCGTTTTTGAATGAGTGATCGCAGCTACGGAAGCCGTCTGAACAGCCCCCTTTGCGGCTTCGTCAGCCAATGAATTCCCTGCAACGTGAACGCCATCACATTGATGACTCAGTGTGTGGATCACGTGAGCCTTTGGTAGTTCGTTTTTAACTGAACTACTTGTTCCCAAAGCGTTTTATGCTTTATTGTGCCACCTTTTGCATCTTTGAACCCGTTTTCAAGCAAAGTTTGTATATATTCATTATACGACTGCACACAGTAGAAAGAATCGCACACTATTAGTGTGGGGAATTCTCGATCTGTACTTTCTAGTGCCAGTTTGAATGCTTGTAGTTCAGCTCGCTGAGCTGTGCAATCTCTTAGAGATTGGGTTTTTGTGACCATAGGTCTGAAGTTGCCATCGCGCATGCGACCTTTAACGATTGCGCACGCTGCACTGTAAGCTTGCTTACTCCCTGTTGCGGGTTGTGCGGATCCGTCAGTGTAAATTATGAATTTGTACTGATCGAGAGGCAGAATCTCAGTGGGCAGAGGACATTCATGTTCATATTGCAGGAACGCTTGTGTTTTTAAATCAGGATCAAAAACATATTCAACATCTGTTGCAGCAAGAGAATTAACCCATTGTATCCATCTAGGATGTAATGCTTTAGCATTTGGAATGCTTGCTTTTGTTACCGCCTCTAAGCCGGTACTGGGGTTACGACAATAGTGCGTTTCCCTTGAGCTAGAGCTCTTTCTTTTGCTACAGCGGTTTGAACTGCTGTCAGAATTTTTTCTGTTGAAGTGAAGCGCATTTCTGCTTGTGTATACAAATGTGATTTGTATGCAATTGGTACTTTTTCACCCTCGTTAAATGTTAAGTAGGTGAATCCGCATTGACCCGAAATTATTCGGATCACTAAATTGCGTTGACTTACGCATGTTTGTAAGTGATTTGTTGCTAACATGTTAGCCTGGAGTCAACGCAAGATTTCTGTATGTTCTTGTGTCCAATTTTTGATTGAAAAATCAGGTTTGATTAGTGCGTAGAGAGGTGTAACCCTTTCTGCGTAATTTATAATGTAAGTTCTTCCAAAATTTAGGAAACCCAGGATGGATTGTAAATTTTTCAGCGTCTTTGGAGGTTGTAGCAGCGCACACCTTTCTAAAAAGTTGGCTGCCAAGTTCTTGCCTTCACTTGAAAGCTCATATCCTAGAAACAGGACATTGAGATGGGCAATTCTGGACTTTTTGAAGTTGAATTTGTAGCCCTCAGAGGCGAAGCCCAGTATAATGGTGCTCACCCTGTTCAAGTGTTTGTCCAGGTCATCGTCTGTCAGATAGATGTTATCGACATATGACAATGCCTCATTATCATAAATTTGTAGTAACTCCGTTACTCTCGCTGAGAATAACCCCGGGCTGTTCTTGAACCCTTGTGGGAGTCGACAAAATTGACGCTGGGTCCCCATTATTGAGAAAGCTGTTAAGTACCTGCTTCCAGGTGCTATATTTTGACAAAAGAAACCATTTGAGATATCCAATGTGGTTTTGTATTTTTTACGCACAATGTTATTCATTAATGCTGTACTATGTGCATTTTGCACTGCAAATGTTTTTGAACAAGTGTTTAAGTGTCTGTAATCCAAAACTAGACGATAGGTATTGTCTGGTTTGGAGACAGGAAACAAAGGATTGTTCATTGAAGAGGTGCATGTTTCAATCACCCCCTGGTAGTCAAGTTGATCTAAGATCTCCCTGACCTGTTTTTTAGCTTCTTGCTTTATTGGGTACTGCCTTTGTGCAGTAGGTTCATTTTTCAGATGTATTTTATGGTGAGGTGAATCCTCATCCCATCCTACATGATTTTTGTATAATGCTGGGGCCTGGGCAACTGCCCATTTCCTGGCATAAGTATATTTTAGGTGAATTGGAATATGGTTAGAGAAGGCAGACATAATAATGTCCTCGCCATGTGGGCACTCCCTGACAAATTGTGGTGGCCAGTATTTTTTCTGCTAGAAGTATGTCATAGCCCCTTGAAAGTTTTTCCCAAAAGAGTGCTTTCACCTGTCTAGGTATGTCTCCCTCCATCCGGAGTGTTATTTCATATAACTTTTGTGGAGTACTAACCCTGGTGTCTACAGTCTCAACTGTAATGTACTCATTCAAGTCCACTATCTCCAGAAGTTCCTTCAGGTTCTGGCGAGCTATTGTGACTTCTGCTGCACTGTCCAGCATTGTATGAGCCCATTCTCCGTTCTTGAGTTGTGTTCTCAGTATCCTCGGCATGTCTGACCTTCAGACCTGCTCCCTTCTTCTTTGAGAATTGAGGTTTGGATTTATTTTTTGGAACGTGTTTGTCGTCTTTCAATATCATGCGTTCTTCTCTATGTTCTGACCGTCCTCTTCTTTCCGATGTCTGTGACGAGATCTGAAAGGTACGAGAGGAACGTGTATCAGTAACTTGATACCTGTCAGGCTTTTTCAAATTATCCCTATTCCTGAGGTAATACCTCCTTTCAGAGGGCTCCTTTTGAGGAGACCTACCTCGGGATTGAGAACGCTTCTCTGAATTATTTTTATTAGTTTCCCACTTATTTTTAGAAGATGTAGGAGTTTGTTTAATAGAGTCCTTCTCAGGACTTTCAGATAGTTTTGGCTTCACTGGTCTTCCACCCAAACTATCTCTGCCTAATTCTGCATAAGATTGTTCTATTATTCTGGGTAGTTCTGTTTGATGTTCTGTAACATCGAATTCCCTTAATCGTTGGCGGATCGCCACTGCTGCTGCCTCCCCTTTAATATTAGATAATATTATTGTTGAGACCTGGTCGAAATTTTTCAGTAATTTCATACCTAAATTCAGAGCAGGCTCTGCCCCGTATTCGTTTTGAATTTGTTTCAGGACATCTGGTATTACTGCAATTGATGGAATACCATGTGTTTTAGTATAGATGGCAGCAAAGACTGAGCCCCAAGTGGTGCAGTCTTCCAGTTGTGGTGTGATCCCCATCGGTAAACAGATTGTTAGTATTCTGTGTTTCTCATAAGGGCTAGTATTTGGAAATACTGCTTCAATTTGAGTCATTTTTTTAGCTATCCAGAATGGAATTTGCTCACGTTTTGTGGGCATTTTTCCCATGACTGCGTATAGAGTCTGTGGTGTAATTTTTAGTGTATTCCCCTGTTGAGGAGTTTGATTTGGAAGTGCCAATGGTGGTTGGACTGTGAAAGTCCGCATGACATATTGGACTAGTTGTCTGTAGATTTTTATTAACTCTGTAAGTTGAGTAAGTAATTCCTCGTCTGACATTATATCGAGGTCAGGATGAGGAGTGTAGCTGGCTAGGATCGGCCATGTTGCTCCTGGTCTACCTAGTGGACCGAGCCTGGTAATGTTTCTGTGATGTTTTAGGGCGCCTTTAAACCAGAGCTGATGCTCCTGGTATGTTAGTGGAATTTCAATATCCTCGAAAGGAATATATTCCTCTGGTGGTTCATCTTCTTTGTAGAAGTGAAACAGTCTTGTTACTGAATTTGATTCAGGAAATATTACCCTTGAATAGAATACCTCTGTCTGAAAGGATTCGTGTGCCTCTATCACGAAAACTGCTCTACCTCCTCTTGGTGGTAGGCCATGTTTTATAAGTTTTAGAGTGATGGCTCTTCTTAAGTTTGGATTGATGTCTATAACACCCTCCTCAGGTTCATTTAAACCTGTAAAGTTAAAAACTGTTGCTATGGCTGGGTCAGCCGCAGCTCCACCGGTGTCGGTGGCATTTTCCCTGTTGGACATTTGTTTTTTTAAAAATGCAGAACAAGTTTCAAGGAAACAAAAAGATAAGGTGCACAATATTTTGGAACACTGTATCCTTCAACGTTGAACAAACCAAACAACTAATATATAGGGTGCTTCCCTATTTAGTTATGGCAGATATTTAGCCCTACCCACTCCGGACGTCTTAAGGAGTATGTGAGTAGGGGTCTCTGAGAAAAGCACGAATGAGTTACTCAGTATCTAGCGTTAAATTACTGCCTTACCAAACCGTTGGGTGCCTTGTAGTGTAGTTCCTATTTCCCTAATAGGCTCTCCGCATTGGAATAATATAACCTATAGGTTTGACATAGGACTAAGGTCGGTATGTCCCTATCGATTATATTAAACTTAATTACCTGTGCCAGCTAGCTCAGAGGCCACTAGAAACTCCTTGAGAACAAGAAGGGAGTAGTTTCTGGCAACCGAAAAACATGACTACTTTGTTTCCCTTTAGAATCGGAACACGTCTCAGAATCGTGGAAACCACAGATAACAGTTTCACTCATTCAATCGTGCATGCTTAGTTTCTACAGAGTTACACAGAAAGGAAAGACGGGCATTTCAATAAAAAGGGTTTTATTGAACAGTCTTGTTTCTCGTGTAAGAGATGTGTGGAGAGGTGTGGTGCAGCGGCCAGGGCAGCTGACTTCGGAGCACAGGGTCCACGGTTCAATCCCCAGCTCCGGTGGCAGCTCAGCACCATGTGACTCTGGGCAATAGCTCACTTAATTTCTACTACGGCCCCCAGCGCCTTGAGACCCGTAAGGGTGAGTAGCTGCGCTATATAAAAACAGACTTACATTTTACTTTTTTTTTTTTTGTGCTGTTATGATCACAAGACAGTATGCAAGATAAATAATGTACAGCGTAAGCAGTAGAAATAAATAATACTGCGCCAGCATTATCTTTTAGCATAGATTCACGTACATAAATAACATGAGCTAAAAATGCGAGTACTCATACGATGCGTCTCTAAGCTAGTTCTACCCCAATGTACCTAACCTAGTCTAGGTGTAGGGAAAGGTAGAAGTAGGTGGAGTATTCTCTGGTATGGTATACTAAGAGTATGTTAAGTCTAGAATGCCAAGAGTCCGTCTAGGATCTAGTCAGCTCCATACCTTGAGAATGAGAGAGGTGGTAATCTCTTGCCGGATCTGGAACTCTAACACCCCGCAAAGGGAGTCAGAACACTGGAAGCTGGATTCGTCTGCGTGCAGGAATGACAGCGTCTTCTCAGTGTGTCAGGCCAGGATACGGGCTCCTCTGAAGTCGAGGTCTCCTCTAACTTGCTTGGGCAAGGGAAGGTATATTTATACCCGGTAGGTGTCGTGGAATGTTAGCATTGACGTGAAGTCGGACAGAGGAAGACGTCAGGAATGAACCCTTAAGGTATAACGGTTCATACATAATAGATGAGTTCTTGGAGAAATCAATAGTCCTGTGCTAGGGGAACTCCCGAAGCTTAAGGGTCTGGTTTCTAAGAACTCGTTGTGACGTTAGGGTGGACGGATGTCGGTGACCATGCCTGTATTTGGAGTGCACGGTTAATGCCTAAATAAGGACAGGGATTCTATGCCTATATAAGGGCAAGGCGAATTGTGCCTATATAAGGACATGATTCAGGAAAACCTATATACGGATCCCTAAAGCGGAATACAACACTACCTTCCCATCAATAAATGGACCTGACTGATCTACCGGCAAGGATGCGTCAAGCACGCACTCCTCTTCCTCCCCCCTCAGGCACCGTCATTGCATTTCATCTGAATTTTCTTCACCATTCTGCAAATAATATCGGGAAATCGTTCTGTTATTCTTACCACTCTCTCCTTGAAATCCGGTGTTCACACTGAAACTCTGATGATTCACAAAATTTGGCATAGGAGCTGGTGGCACCTGATATTGTGGAGTAACTACCTGCTGCTGCTGATTCAAAAGTACTTCATTCTGCATCTGTGGGATTAAATTTTGATTTGGCCCATTATTACTCTTATTACTCTGAGTACTCTTACACTCGTTCTTCCAATGTCCAAGCTTTCCGCATGACAAGGAAACTTCTTTTTTGCTTCTTCTCTGTCCATTTGTCCCCTATACTTATTACTATTCGCTCCTTGATTATTCTGACTCGGTTCTTTTACTTGACTATTGTTTTGGTCGTTTGTTTTCTCTTCTTGTTGTTCTGCTAATTTAACTTGTGCCCACATCATTTTCTCTTTCAACTTCCTACGCCTGGCCTCAATGTCGTTGCCACAATACTTTGCGTACTTTAAAATCTCATCCACTGTCTTGCTTTGCCAACACAACATATGCTGCTGTATCATTTGAATAATCTCCAGTTTCAGACCATATACAAATCGATATACAAAATGTCCCATATCCTTATCACCGATATTCTCAAAACCACTATACTGCTTAAACACCTGCAGTAACCTCTCATAATATGCATGTACAGATTCATTTGGTTCTTGAGTAGTTCTATCTATCTTTACCCAGTCTGTTTCTTTCGGAGGGATTTTCCCTTTCAAATAGGTAACCACTTGATGATACTTTTTCATCACCTCCTCTGAGGGTGCTCCTGTCTTTGAGTCTCTTGGATACTCCTCACTAGGCCAATCAACTGTAATCATGCATTCTGTCCATAAATCAGCAGGTACCACTATATCAAATAGACCATCCAAATCCTTCAATAAAACTTTTGAAACCTTCACAAATCTCTCTACTTGTTTATACCTTTCCACTGGTTTTTCTCTCAATTTTCGAAAGTCATTTGTAAATGACAAAATGTCTTGTCTACTCCAAGGCTCATGAACATATCCACCTCCAGGAACCTCTCTCATGGGACACAATTTTTCCACCTTGCCTGCTTCTCTCACTGGAAAGGCAACAGCTGCTTCTCTCGCTTGTACTTCCTCTTTCTTTCTTATCCATCTAATCCTTCATTTATCAATGTCTCCCCATTTACGCAAAATACCCATTAATTCCTTTATCTGCAATCTTTTTCCAGAAGCATTTACACTTTCTAAATCTTTGTCAGTGAAATCCACTCGATATGGTTTCTGTAACAGCTTTGACTTCCTTATGTCTATTCCAATCTCTGAAGCAACTTCAGTCAATCTCTCTTGAAACACTCTTGCTCTTCTGGTTATACTCTTGCATAAATATAACAATTCCTCATCATTATAAACATTCAATCTTTCCATGCCCACGCTTCCGGTTATCATTTCTTCCAATTCCACTTTCAATCTGCTGATATCTAAAACCTTTGGTGGTGGATTTTGGTTATCAATTTCCTGTGCCCATCTCTCTATTTCTTCTGGGGTAACTACAGTTGCACTTTCAGTTCTTATAGGTACTAAGGACCTCTTTTCTCTTAAAGTCATGGGTGTGTTTCTTTTCGGAGTTTCAGTTGAGGATTCCACATTTGGGAGATCCATTAATGAAATAACTGATTCACTTTCGCTAACCTGATCATCTGTAATTATTATTTCTTTTCTAGGACTATTTAACAGAATTGTCACAGATTGTGGTTTCTGGCAAATCTTATTATCTCCGTACAATGGGATTACCGGACCAATAGTCACTGGTACTGTCAAGGCTTCAGTATTCAAATTTAACTGACTTATCTTTTGTACTAATTCTTCTCTAGTTTTATTCAAAGCATCCCTTTCATTATCCTGCAACACTCTGTTATATGACGAATCATGTAAAATCTGTGGAGTTAATGGCATTCCCATTACTGGTGCACTTGGGGTAACCTTACTAGTCGTTTCATGATATGGCGGTGGTTTCTTAATTAAAATATCCTCCAACAACTTGTCATCTGATTCACCATACCCTGCTGAATTCATATGTTTCGTTTTCTCCTTACACTTCCCTCCAGACTGTTCCTCAGCCATTAACACTGGATATAAACCCTCTGATACCATAGCTCTCCTCCATTGTTTCATCTGCCCTTCACGTGACTCATGCAAATGTCTGGGAAAGAATCTTCTATATCTTCCACCCCTGCACTTCTCTCTTTCATATGACTCAGTCTCCCATTCTTCCAAAGCCTCATACTGAGTTAACCTAGGTCTAGGTTCTAAATCATTCATTTTCAATCTCAAATTCTGAAGAATCCTCCCATTAAACGTACCATCCTTTGGAAACGCTAACACTCCATCATCCTTTGTATATTCTATCCAATTTTCCAACCACACGTAGTATGATATCCTCTTTCCATCATCATAAATGAAGCTGGTGTCTTCAGAGGCGGAATAGGAATTCCCTCTCTAGTCAGCACAGGCTTATCCTTTACAAAGAAATTCTTGATTTTCTTAAAAGTGACATCTTTCTTTTCTCTCCATACATTCTCGAAGAACGATGGAAGAAATTATATTCTGCAAACCCTTGAAATCTTCTACCTGTACGCCTTTCACTTACAGTCAAATCAAAATCCTGCATACAATCCTTCTCTCCACTAATCCTAGCGCGGCTTCTAACTAACTATCCAATCAAATCAGGCTCACGCTCGTGATCTGACCAATGCCAGCACGGCCTTCTCCTGACGTCAGTTCTGCTCCTTACTACTGACCCCTCCTTTACAAAGCTGCTCCTGTCACACGCCCGCTGTTTCTACCAATCCCAGCGTGGCTCACTGTGACGTCAGTACCACTCCGGCAACTGACCCTCCCTTTACAAGGTAATACGAAAACTTTATTTCTTGATATTTTCCTTAAATTCTTTGTTATTTACGACATAAAAACATTTGCTACTCTGTCTGTTCCACTAAATCAAAGGATAGTTTATTTCTTTCCACTGCGAGTAACACCTTCCGCTTACTCTTCATATACTGCGAGTAAAACCCTTCTGCTTACCCTTCATTCAAGCTCCAGAGAACCTGCTACTCCTCCGGTCTCACCCGTTTTGGGAAAATCGAGACCAAAATTTCACCAGCGAACTCCTTTTGCTATCAATCTAGCTCAGAAGAACCTGCTACTCCTTCAGGGTTACCCTTTCTAGGTGATATAACGCCTAAAGTTTCACCAGCGAACTCTTCGCTATCAATCACTCTCTCTTTTACACAGAAAATAGTCCCTACTTTAACACTGCCAGCTCTACCTAGCTTCTCAGTGTTATTCCAACAGACGAGTAACCTCACTGCAGTGTGGTTTCTATCGCCACCTGCTAATCATTCCCCGGGAATTATCCAGACAACATAAAACAAGGACACTAACTCTTTTGTTAAAACATAAATTAATCAATAATCTATACTCCTCACCAAACTAATTATTAATAACCATAGCTCTGCTACCAGAAAACTGATCCAGCGGCGTACTAACAACAGGTACTCCACTACCATATACTCACCTGGGCCCATATAACTCACTTACACCGAAAACCTACCTAGTAAACGCTGGAAAATGCCTCTCGCATTGAGTTTTATAGATTTCCTCTACCAGGATTAGTTATTTCTCATTAAACTAAACCTTTATTGATCATAAAGTTCTTTCCTCTGGTCAATGGACCATTAGATGAACTAGTTGATGGCGATATTAACATAGCTTATTAAACATTTCTATTTAAAATGAAATAATCACAGACTCAGGAAGTTTTAAAATCTTTATCTAATTAATTGAGTGTGAACCCTCTCGAAGTTTCAGGACAAACACCCTCATTCACAATAGTGTCAATTCAATCAAATCACATTTAAATCAATAGCAATTCAGATCCATACAATAACTGTGCTCCGAAAGAAGAGGGCAGAGAGAGAAGAGCATTTATCAATGCGATGAATTCATATTTACCCAGAATGGTGTGAAGACCAAGCCCTCTGGCCAAAGGGCTGGTAAAGGGTCCCTAGGACAGCTTCAGGAGACATAGACTTCAGGATAGGAATCAGGACAGGATACTTCACCTCTCTAAATACCGACGACTGTGTCGCACCCCTCTCTGACACTCTCTTCCTCCTCGTGGTTCTTCCGCGATCTTCTTTCTAACCCAATTAAATTAAATAGATGGTTCCGCATTCGAATTCTTCTTCAGCGTCTCACAGCATCAGCACCACCCCCAGCACCGACAGCATCCCGATCTCTGTATCGCCTCTGCTGCATCTGCTCCCAACGACATCTAATCTAACTAACTAAAACTACCTCAATTATACCTTTCTATTACCATACCACCCATTAATGTTTCAAATTTGGTAAAATACTAACTCTGATTGGACAGGCGAGAGGGGGATGATTGTCACACCGTACTTACATGTCACTTATTTCTTTAAACCATTGTTTTCAAATCCCTCCCCTCAAACTTTATTACATCTCTTCCGTTCCCATACATCTCCAACCTTTATTCATATAAAATGTAACAACTTAATGAATAAAGCTTCTTCATATGAACTCTTCGCCCTCATGTTCCCAGGGCACATCTTCGCTGGCCTTGGAAGCGTGACAAGTCCTTACTCATTGGTTCACATTCTCTCTCGAGTGCGCCTGCGTGAGACTACGTCAGTCAGCTCAATTTCAGACAAGCTTTGAGGCCCAAATGCGCACTAATAATAAAGTCAAAAGAAGAGATGTTATTTTTCAAAATAAAATGATTTCACTGTATACCACCAACCTCTACTCTAACCCACTCCATTTATTATTATTCTAACTGCATTTGCGTTAGTATAAAACTTATTTTCTTTTTCGACTAAGCAGGTGCCATGCATGTGAGTTTCAAGCGGCCATTTTTGTTAGCTTTGCGCAATCGCATGAATTTCCCTCCAAGCTTTAGTACATCATACTACGTAGATGCAGTAGACGCATGCGCAATAAAGATCCTGTGTTAGAATGCAACTTAGTCCTTCGTTCATGTTATTGCAGTTAGTAAACACATAGGCAAGCTTCATTTTCTTCCCGCATATAAAGGAAATGCGTATTATTAATCACAAAACACGTTGTTAGTAATTCGTTAGTGAGTTAAACGAGAGAATTTCTTCCGAGCAAGTCTCATTTGCGAGTCCTTGCTCCATCACCACCACCACCAATTACCACCAATACCACCACCATCAATACCACCCCCTCCACCACCACCAATACCAACACCACCAATACCACCACCACCACCAATACAATCACCCCCAATACCACCACCAATAACACCACCACCAATACCACCACCACCAATACCACCACCATTACCACCACCGATACCACCACCAATACCATCACCACCAATATCACCACCATCTATACCACCAATACCACCACCAACACCACCAATACCACCATCACCAATACCACCATCACCAATTCCACCAACACCACCACCACCAATACCACCACCAATACCACAATCACCAATTCCACCAACACCACCACCACCAATACCACCACCAATACCACCACCAATACCACCCCTACCAATGCCACCACCGATACCACCACCAATACCACCACCACCAATATCATCACACCACCAATACTACCACCAGCAATACCACCACTAATACCACCATCACCAATACCACCACCACCAATACCACCACCAATACCACCACCAATACCACCACCAATATCACCAGCACCACCAATACCACCACCACCAATACTACCACCACCAATACCACCACCATTACCCATACCACCACCACCAATACCACCAATACCACCACCAATACATAACACCACCACCAATATCACCACCACCAATACCACCACCAATAACACCAACACCACCACCAATACCACCACCACCAATAAGACCAATACCACCACCACCAATACCACCGCCACCACTAAGACCACCACAATACCACCACCACCAATACCACCACCACCAATACCACCACCAATACCACCACCACCAATACCACCACCACCAATACCATCACCACCACCAATACCACCACCAATGCCACCACCACCAATACCACCACCACCATTATCACCACCAATACCACCACAACCAATATCAACACCAATACCACCACCAATACCACCACCAGCAATATCACCACCACCAATACCACCACCAGCAATATCACCACCACCAATACTACCACCACCAATACCACTACCACCAATACCACCACCACCAATACCACCACCACCAATACCACCACCACCATCACCAATATCACCACCACCAATACCACCACCACCAATACCACCACCACCAATAGCACCACCACCAATACCACCACCACCAATACCACCACTAATAGCACCACCAATGCCACCACCAATACAATCACCAATACCACCACCACCATTACCACCACCGATACCACCACCAATACCACCACCACCAATATCACCACCATCTATACCACCAATACCACCACCAACACCACCAATACCACCACCACCAATACCACCATCACCAATTCCACCAACACCACCACCACCAATACCACCACCAATACCACCATCACCAATTCCACCACCACCACCAATACCACCACCAATACCACCCCCACCAATGCCACCACCGATACCACCAACAATACCACCACCACCAATATCATCACACCACCAATACTACCACCAGCAATACCACCACTAATACCACCACCACCAATACCACTACCACCAATACCACCACCAATATCACCACCACCACCACCAATACCACCACCAATACCACCACCACCAATACTACCACCACCAATACCAATACCACCACCATTACCCATACCACCACCACCAATACCACCAATACCACCACCAATACTAACACCACCACCAATACCCCCACCACCAATACCACCACCAATACCACCAACACCACCACCAATACCACCAACACCACCACCAATACCACCACCACCAATAACACCAATACCATCACCAATACCACCACCACCAATACCACTGCCACCACTAAGACCACCACCAATACCACCACCACCAATACCACCACCAATACCACCACCACCAATACCCCCACCACCAATACCACCACCACCACCAATACCACCACCAATACCACCACCACCAATGCCACCACCACCAATACCACCACCACCATTACCACCACCAATACCACCACAACTAATATCAACACCAATACCACCACCAATACCACCACCACCAATATCACCACCACCAATACCACCACCAGCAATATCACCACCACCAATGCTACCACCACCAATACCACTACCACCAATACCACCACCACCAATACCACCACCACCAATACCACCACCACCATCACCAATATCACCACCACCAATACCACCACCACCAATACCACCACCACCAATAGCACCACCGCCAAACCACCACCACCAATACCACCACCAATAGCACCACCAATGCCACCACCAATACAATCACCAATACCACCACCACCAATTCCACCACCAATACCGCCACCAATACCATCACCAATACCACCGCCACCAATACCAACACCACCAATACCACCACCACCAATACCGCTAGCACCAATACCACCACCAATACCACCAATACCACCACCAATACCACCACCAATACCAATACCACCAACAATACAATACCAATAGCACCACCAATACCACCACCACCACCAATACCACCACCACCACCAATGCCACCAATACCACCACCACCAATACCACCAATACCCCCACCACCAATACCACCACCACCACCTCCAATACCACCACCACCAATACCACCAATTCACCAACACCACCACCAATACCACCATCACCACCGCAATATCACCACCACCAATAACACCACCAATACCGCCACCAGTACCACCACCACCACCAATACCACCACCACCACCAATACCATCACCAATACCACCACTAATACCACCACCAATACCATCACCACCACCAATACCATCACC
Source organism: Calotriton arnoldi (assembly GCA_963921515.1). NCBI lineage: Eukaryota > Metazoa > Chordata > Amphibia > Caudata > Salamandridae > Calotriton > Calotriton arnoldi. Next base: position 20,530 of record CAWUFW010021106.1, on the reverse strand, counting down.
ACCAATACCACCAATACTACCACCACCAATACCACAACCACCAATATCAATACCACCACCACCAATACCACCACCAATACCACAATACCACCACCACCACCTCCAATACCACCACCAATTCTACCAATACCACCACCACCACCAATACCACCACCATCACTAGGTAAAAGCAGAGACACGCATGTGTACCTTCACAAACTTGGTCAGGCTTACAACAGTGATATGCTTAGAATTGCTGCTTTATATTTGGTAGGCCTAACATTCTGAGCAGTTGATTAATAGTGAACCTTCAAGAGAAATGTGAGGTTTAAGACATCTTGGTATAAGGATTAGTGATTAGGCTACTTTGTATGAGTCTGTTGTAAGGTACAGTCAAAGTAGCCCTCTTTCTGCACCTCTGTTGGTATCTTCTGCACATCTCTTGCTTCTTTCTGCACCTTTCATCCTCTTTCTGGACTTCTGTTGCCTCTTTCTGCATTTCTCTTGCTACTGTCTGCACCATTCTTCCTCTTTCTGCACCTCTCTTGCCTCTTTCTGCACCTCTCTTGCTTCTTTCAGCACCTTTCTTCATCTTTCTGCACATGTCCTACCTATGTAGGTATAGTTAGAAATTAGCATTTAAAAACCTTAGAAATTCACTGAAAAAAACAGAGGTTTCAGGGATGCTATAGTTAGGAATTAGCATTTTAAAAACCTTAGAAATTCACTGAAACAAGCAGAGATTTTAGGGACATTATAGTTAGGAATTAGCATTTAAAAAACCTTAGAAATTCACTGAATTATAGTTAGGCTGACATTTCACTCGTACAAAACCAGAGAAAGTCGGCCGTTTTAGTTAGCTGACCTAACTATAACTCATGCCACTGCAATGCACTGCTGATGACGTCACATATTACATCACTCATGACATAGTCAGTGACATCACTGATGACATCCCAAATGACATCACTGATAACATCATCCACTTAGTATCCGATGCACCTCTTCACACCCTAATATAACCTTTGTTACACCCACTCTAAAATATAGACTACCATTCTCGAAACCATAGACACACCAATACCAGTTAGTACATACCCACTCACTGATTCATAGATGTACACACATCCACTCACTCACCCATACAGTCACTCATTCACGCAGTCACTCATCTATACAGCCACTGATATATGCAATCATATACCCATACAGACACTCACACACTGCCACTCACCCATAGAGTTACTCACACACCTAGTCAGTCATGCAAATAATCAATCACATTGCCATTTACTCACCTATACAGTTATACATACACCACCTGACTTATTCATACAGATACTAACACATACTTACTCTCTTATACAATCACTGACACACTCATCCATACAGTCACTCTCACAATCCTCACTCTCACATATAGTCACTTATATACTCTAACACTTACATATACTGCCTTTCACATATGTAATTACTCACACATATACCACTGAGATATCCACTCACTCACGGTCACAGCCATATGCACACTCACTCACCCATACAGCCCCTCGCACACGCACTCATGAACCCAAACACCCAGTGAATCACCCACTCACACATCCATGCAGGGAGTCACACCCCCCACCCACCCACAGAGACACTCAGGCACCCATACAGGTACTCAGACAACCAATCATTAACCCATATAGACACTCATGTAACTACTCACCAACACATGCAGCCACTTACACACCAACTGACAGACTGATACAGACATTCACAGTTAGTCATTCACCCATGCATTCACTAAAACACGCTCAATCACTCACTTATACAGTCAGTCACGCACCCACTAAATCATCCATTCAGACACTCATACACCCACTCATTCTTCAATACACCATGGCGTATCAGGCCTTGGTTCTATCGCGCCTGGACTATGGCAACTCTCTGTACTTAGGAGCACCTAAAGCAATGATAAGAAAGCTCCAAGTCGCACAAAATTGCGCTGCTAGGCTGTTGCTTGGGATCCCGAAAACCCAGTCAGCCAAGGCAGCCCTTACATCCCTACACTGGCTGCTATTCTGGAAAGAATTACATTCAAGGCCCTGTGCATAGCTCATAAGACCATCTGGGATAATGGCCCTGCTATTAACAGCTCCCTCATTACCCCCTATCGCCCCAGAAAATGCCTTCGATTGGCCAATCTTAACTACGCAGTCATCCCCAAAATCAGGAGGGTAAGAAGCAGAGGAAGATCTTTTTCCTATAATGCAGCTAAACTTTGGAACACACTGCCCCTACACCTTCGATCGGAATCCCGCCATCTTCCCTTCCGAAAACTTCTCAAAACCTGGTTATTTCAACACTCTACTCTATAATCTTATCTCGCCCCCACTGTCTAGCCGTTAGCGCTGGGATGCCCTCGGGTAGCTATGCACTCTACAAATGCTGAATAATAATAATAATAATAATAATAATAGCGTATATATATATATATATATATATATAACATTCTTAAACTTTTTAGAAACACTCAGTCACTGGATAATGTCATCAGTGATGTCATTTGAGATGTCATCAGTGATATCATCAGTGATGTCACTGACCATGTCATGAGTGATGTAATATGTGACGTCATCAGCAGTTCATTACGGGGGCTCGAGTTATAGTTAGCTCAGCTAACTATAACGGCAGAATTTCTCTGGTTTTGTACAAGTGAAGTGTCAGCCTAACTATAACATCCCTGAAACATGTGTTTTTTTCAGTGAATATATATATATATATATATATATATATATATATATATATATATATATCAGCAAATAAAATACATGTGTTACTGGTACATATGTCGGACAACAAATGGTTCTCAGATGCAGGCGATCTCAGGCACGAGATTGGGAGGGTTCGCGAATCCACCGCTGCCACAGTTGTATCTCTGAGAAATCTTTACATGTCTCATAAACTACTGAACAGATTTACATTATTTAATGAAAAGAATGCTCTCTGGACCAAGAGCTACCTTTTTGCCAAATTTGGTGTAATTCCGTTCAGCAGTTCGGGCTGTAGCTGCGTCAAAAGTTTCCTATGGAAATTAACATGGAGAAAAAGCATTTTGGGACCCCGCTATTTCTCGGCTCCCGCTTGACGGATCACTCTGAAAGTTTCAACACAGCAGCTGACCTGACCGCCCCATTAGTTTTGAAAATTTCGCAAAGATTCCTCAAACAACGCCAAAAATATTGGCAAAAGAAAAAACGCTTTTCCTATAGAAACAAGGTCCTAACTATGACTAGCTACTCGCAACGGCCAGTAGGTAATATATATATATATATTATATATATATATATGTATATATTATATATATATATTCCCTACTGGCAGTCGGCAGTAGGTAGTTATTGTTAGAACCTAGTTTCCATAGGAAAAGCTTTTTTTCTTTTGCCAATATCTTTGGCCCCATTTGACGAATCTTCGCGAAATTTTCAAAACTAATGGCCCGCTACGGTCAGCTCCTGTCTTGAAAGTTTCGGGGTGATTCATCAAGCGGGGGCTGAAAAAAGGGGTCCCAAAGCGCGTTTTCCCCATGTTAATTTCCATAGGAACTTAGACACGGCTACAGCCGAACTGCTGAACGGAATTACACCAAATTTGGCAAAAAGGTAGCTTTGGTCCAGAAAGCACTCTTTTGTTTAAATGGTGTAAATCCATTCAGTAGTTCCTGAGAAATTAAAAAAGAAAAATATCGATATCTGAGAACCGAGGAGGGTTCGCGAACCCTCCCGAGCACGAGCTGACTTCTGATTGGCTGCCAACACTCCAAACCAGGAAGTGTCATCAGCCATCTTGTGACTCGGTAACCGAGTCACAAGAAAACAGAAGAAAACAAGGTGAAAAACAAGAAAAGGGGGCAGGGTAGAAACATCCTGACCCCCTAGACCTGCTCAGGAAGTCCCACAAGGACCCCCAGGGCCAAAGAAAACATTTTTTTTTTTTAAACGGCCGAATTCTCAATGGGTGCTCTTGCTTCCAAAAACCAAAGCAAAATTGCTTTTGCACAAAATTGCTTTTGCACAAAATTGCTTTTGCATGTCAGCAGCTCCCCTTGTGCAAAAGCAATGCCGGCTCCTGCAGGAGGCGGGGAGCCGACGGGACCGTGGGGGCATTGGGGCTCCCCCCACGGTCCCCAACGGTGTGGCCAGGCCCCGGGGGATGGGGTCCCCAGGGCCATAATTGGCCTGAGGAGGGGGGCCAAGCGGCCCCCCTCCAAAAAAATAAAAATAAAAAAAGAAGGCTGGCTAGGCCCCAGGGGATGGGGTCCCCGGGGCCATAATTGGCCTCTGGAGGGGGGCCACGCGGACCCCCTCCCCAAACAATTAATTTAAAAAAAACAAGGCTGCCAGGCCCTGGGGGATGCGGTCCCAGGGGCCAAACGTGGCCCAGGGAAGGGGGGCAACGCAGCCCCCCACCCAGAAAATAAGAAAAAAAGAAAAAAGAAGTAACCAGCAACTCGCCGGAGGCCCCGCCCCCTCCCTGCATGACTCTGCAAACGCCCCCCCTGGCGCGTTCTAAGTTGGGGAATTAAGTTCCCTTGAATACTGAGGGTCCCTGGGGCCAACTAGCCCACCAGGTACCTTCAGTAAGCGCCACACAGCTGGATTGCAGAGAAGCCACGCCCCTTTTTACACCACTCTGCAAACGCGCCTCTTGGCGCACTGCTGGTGGGCGATGAGGTCCTCTTGTGTCCTGAGGACCTCAGGACACAAGTGGACTTCATCCCCCGAGCAGCAGTGCGCCAGAGCGCATTTGCAGAGTGGTGTAAAGGGCGTGGCCTCGGACCACCTCTCTGCAATCCAGCTGTGTGGTGCTTACTGGAGGTACCTGGGGGGCTAGTTGGCCCCCAGGGACCCTCAGTATTCAAGGGGACTTAATCCCCCAAATTAGAACGTGCCAGGGGGCGCGTTTGCAGAGTGGTGGAGAAAGGGGGCGTGGCCTGTGTCCACCTCTCAGCAATCCCACTGTGTGGGACTTACTGGAGGTAAGAGGTAGGCTAGTTGGCCCCTAAAGGACCTCCAGCAGCGAAGGGGACTTCAATCCCCATCCAAGAGCACGCCAGGGAGCGCGTTTGCAGAGTGGTGGGCAAAGGGGGCGTGGCATGCTATGAGAATTTAGCAATCCTGCTGTGTGGGACTTACTGGAGGTAATAGGAGGGGTAGCTGGCCCCCAAGGTTGTCGTTGGGGGCCAACTACCCATCTTGTCACCTGCAGTAAGTCCCACACAGTGGGATTGCTAAGACGTCTAAGGAGGACATGCCCTCCTTTCTCCACCACTCTGCAAATGTGCCTCCTGGCAGACTATGGGATGGGGGATGAAGTCCAATTTACTCCTGAGGGACTTTGGGAGCCAAGAAGCCCTCTTGGTACCTCCTCTAAGTCCTATGCAGTGGAATTCCTGAGCGCTACTCGGAGGCCCAGCACCCTTTCTCCACCACTCTGCAAACGTGACTACTACTTAAAGAAGGATCTTTCTGCACCTCTGACTTAGAGGTAGTTTTAATCCCCCTGCCCTATTATGTACTAGGGCCTTACAGAGAAGGTCATGCAAATCACAAGGGTACCTGAAACGTATAGTGTTCCCTAGTGTATGTAGGTGTTTTCACTGTATTCTAAGTGTAAAACATATCTTAAATCAATCATATTGGTCAATTAATACTGTACTTTAGCCTAGGCAAGTATACATATCCTCAGTTGCGTTAAGACCTCCTGGTGATTTGGAATCTAGTTGTAATATATATCTCGTTTCTAGTCTTCGTAATTTCGATTCCCTATCACCTCCCCGTCTGCTAGGTGGTACACTGTCAATGACGTAATACTTGAGATCTGTATTTTTGGAATTGTGGGCCTCTCTGAAGTGACGTGCCACCGGATAAGTGTTATCCTGGTTACTAATGGCACGTAAATGTTGTAGGATGCGCTTGTGTACTTGCAATTTTGTGCTGCCTATGTACTGGAGGCCACATGGACATTCCAGCACATAGACAGCATATTCAGTTTTGCATGTGAGGAATTTCTGTATCCTACATGCCTTGTCACTGAACGGTGTTGTATATGTATTTTTGTTTATACCATGGGCACACGCCTTGCAAGACCTGCACTTAAAAAAAACATTGTTGCTTTGTAGCTAGCTTGTCTTTTCAATTACCTCTGGACTGGTGTTAACCAGAGCATCCCTCATAGAGGGTGATTTACTGTATGTGGTGGACACCCTCTGCGGCAGCAGGGGTCCAATCACGGCATCATTTAGTACTAGCGGCCAGTTTTTTTGTATGATCTTTTGTATCTTAATGTGCTGGTTGCTATATCTGGTGATCATTCTGAACATCAGTGATGTCATCAGTGATGTCACTGACCATGTCATGAGTGATGTAATATGTGACGTCATCAGCAGTGCATTGCGGGGGCGCAAGTTATAGTTAGCTGAACTAACTATAACGGGGGAGTTTCACGGGTTTTGTACGAGTGAAATGTCCAACCAACTATAACGCCCCTGAAACCTATGGTTTTTTCAGTGAATTTCTACGGTCTTTTAAATGCTAATTTCTAGCTATAACGTGCCTCAAACCTATGGTTTTTTCAGTGAATTTTTAAGGTTTTTTAAATGCTAATTTCTAACTATAACGTGCCTGAAACCTATGGTTTTTTCAGTGAATTTCAAAGGTTTTTTAAATGCTAGTCTCTAAGTATGCCTACAGAGGTAGGACATGTGAAGAAAGAAGAAAAACGCAGAGAAAAAAGCAAAAGAAATGCAGAAATAAGCAACAGAAGTCCACAAAGACAAAGAAAAGTGCAGGAAGAAGCAAGACATGTGCAGAAAGAACCAACAGAGGAGCAGAAAGAGGCCTTCTTCCAAAATTATCCTGTGCCCACAACTTTTTCAGACGGGTACTGGTGGTAACTGACTCTGAGAAACCAGGCCTAGAGCCAGTGCTATGCTAAAAGACACTTAGAATACAGTGAAAACACCTACATACACTAGGGAACACTATGCGTTGGGGTACCCCTGTGATTAGCATGACCTCCTCTGTAAGGCCCTAGTACATAATAGGGCAGGGGGATTAAAACTACCTCTTAAAATGCGCCACCGGGCGCGTTTGCACAGTGGTGAAGGGAGGGGAGGGGCCTGAGGCGACGTGTGCAAACACGCCCTGTGGCCGTTTTAAGTTGGGAGATTAAGTCCCCTTGAATCCTGAGGGTCCCTGGTGTCCAACTAGCCCACTAGGTACCTCCAGTAAGCGCCACAGAGCTGCGTTGCAGAGAGGTGTAAAAAGGGGCATGGCCTGGACCACCTCTCTGCAACGCAGGCCTGTGAGCGCTTACTGGAGGTACCTGGTGGCCTAGTTGGCCCCCAGGGGCCCTCAGGATTGAAGGGGACTTAATTCCCCAACTTAAAACGCACCACAGGACGTGTTTGCACACATGTCAACTCTGGCCCCGCCCCCTCCCTTCACCACTGTGCAAATGCATCCCGTGGCGCGTTTTAAGTTGGGGAATTAATTCCCCTTGAATACTGAGGGTCCCTGGGGGCCAACTAGCCCACCAGGTACCTCCAGTATACGCCAGGGAGCTGCGTTGCAGAGAGGTGTTCAGAGGCCACGCCCCTTTTTACACCACTCTGCAACGCAGCTCTGTGGCGCTTACTGGAGGTACCTGGTGGGCTAGTTGGCCCGGGACCCTCCGGATTGAAGAGGAATTAATTCCCCAACTTAAAACGCTCCACAGGGCGTGTTTGCACACATGTCACCTCAGGCCCCACCCCCTCCCTTCACCACTGTGCAAACGCGCCCCTTGGCGCGTTTTAAATTGGGGGATTAAGTCTCCTTGAATCCTGAGGGTCCCTGGGGTCCAACTAGAGAACAGAGAGGTGTAAAAAGGGGCGTGGCCTCTGAACACCTCTCTGCAACACAGGCCTGTGGCGCTTACTGGAGGTACCTGGTGGGCTAGTTGGCCCCCAGGGACCCCCAGTATTGACGGGGAATTGATTTCCCAACTTAAAACGCGCCACAGGGCGCGTTTGCAGAGTGTTGCTTGGAGGGGGCGGGGCCTATGCACGATCACGTTTATTTTTTTTTTATTTTTTTTTGTAAGGGTGGCTGTGTGGCCCCCCTTCTTTTTACTTTTTGGGGCCCCGGGGACCCCATCCCCCAGGGCCTGACCCCCAATTTAAAAAAAAAAATAAATTTATTAACTGGAAGGGGGCCGCATGGGCCCCCCTCCCGTGGCCAATTCCGGGCCCCGGGGACCCCATCCCCTGGGGCATGGCCATATTTTTTTTTATTACTATGGAGGGGGGCTGTGTGGCCTCCCTCCTCAGGCCATTTATGGCCCCCGGGACCACATCCCCCGGGGCCGGCCTTTGCGTTTTTTTATTTTTTATTATTGATTATTGGGGAGGGGGGCCGCGTGGCCCCCCTACTTGGCCACTTCTAGCCCCGGGGACCCCATCCCCCGGGGCCTGGCCTCTCGTTGGGGACCGTGGGGGGAGCCCCAATGCCCCCACGGTCCCGCCGGCTCCCCGCGTCCTGCGGGAGCCGGCATTGTTTTTCCACATGGGGAGCTGCTGACATGCAGTTCCCCTTGTGGAAAAGCAATCTGCTTTGCTTCATTGAAGCGAGAGCAGGTTTCCCTGCTCTCGCTTCAATGAAGCAAAGCAAGTTTGCAATGTCAGGACGGGAGCCGCGAGGCTCCCGCCCTGTCATTGCAAACAGCAGTGTCCCGGGGGTGGGCACCCCGGGACACTGCAGGAGCCGGCCCTGGGGGGTGGCGGTCCCCAGGGCCATCACAGGCTCCAGGAGGGGGGCCACGCGGCCCCCCTCCCACCTGTTGCACAGCCCCGGGGAGGTGGTGGTCCCCGGGGGTCCGTAACGGACCCCCAAATTTACATTTTTAGTGCCCCGGGGAGGTGGCGGTCCCCAACCTTTTAAAAAAACAAGCCCCGGGTGGGTGGCGGTCCCCGGGGCTGCGGGGGGGGCTGCGTGCCCCCCGCAACTCATTATTCAAGCCCCGGGGAGGTGGCCCACCCGGGGCCTAATTAGTAACGAAGCGCGGGAGTCTGCGCTTCGTTTTTTTTTGTTTTTCAACCGGATCCACGGATCCGGCGCGCATTTTGCCGATTTTCTTTTTTTTTAAATGCTTTTTTGGGCCCTGGGTGCTTGTGGGACCGCCTGAGCAGGCCTAGGGGGTCAGGGTGTTTCTACTCTGCCCCCCTTCCTTTTTTTTCACGACTGTTTTTCTCTTTTCTTGTGCCTCGGTTCTACCGAGGCACAAGATGGCTGCCAACACTTCCTGGTTTGGATTGTTGACAGCCAATTAGCATGCAGCTCGTGGTCGGAAGGGTGCGCGGATCCACCGCGGCCATAGATATCGAAACTTTTATTTTTTGATTTTCTCAGCAACTACTGAACGGATTTACACCATTTTTAAAAAGGGTGCTTTCTGAATGAAGCACTACCGTTTTGCCAAATTTGGTGTAATTCCGTTCAGCAGTTTTGGCTGTAGCCTTGCATAAAGTTTCCTATGGGAAATAGATTTTTTGAATTTCTCCGCAACTACTGAAAGGATTTACACCATTTAAAAAAAAAGGTCGCTTTCTGAACCAAGCGCTACCTTTTTGCCAAATTTGGTGTAATTCCGTTCATCAGTTCGGGCTGTAGCCATGTCTAAAATTTCCTATGGGAATTAACATGGAGAAAACACGTTTTGGGACCCCCCTTTTTTCTCGGCCCCCGCTTGATGAATCACCCCGAAACTTTCAAGACAGGAGCGGACCGGAGCGCCCCACTAGTTTTGAAAATTTCGCGATGATTCGTCAAGCGATGCCAAAGTTATTGGGAATAGAATGTTACGAATTTCCTATGGATAATAGGTCCTAACTATAACTATCTACTGGCGACTGCCAGTAGATAATATATATATATATATATATATATATATATATATATATATATATATATATATATATATATATCAAAGACAACAACTTCCTTTCTCTGGCAGCAATAAACCAGCACTCCAGGAGTTTCTCACTCGTTATTTTTATTTTTGTAGTGATCTTATCTAGGGGTTTCAGCTGCTACACACAGCCTTGTCTATGACATATACATAGTAGCTATCCCAATGATCACACTTCCCAAAAGAAGTAGGGACGGACTCCTTCAAGGTGCGTGCAAATATTTTTATTGTTGTTTTAGTCCCTTAAATTATATTGTGCACAATGTCCATGACGTGTTTCAACCGTAATCACGCGGCCTTGATCACATGACCCGCTGCGAATGGTGGCGTCCTATTTAACCCCTTACACCCCGTGATACATAGACATAGACAACAGACCATGATTTTCATTGTGTAACATTCACTCCACATTCTGTTCATGCTGTGTAGATGCTGTTACTACCAATCAATCATCAACAGAAATATATATGCAATTAAGATTAATCATTTGATTGTGATACATTTAAATACGCCAACTTCATAATTTAAAAGACTCATTAAATGCCACATGCTTGTGTGTGTTATATTTCATTTCCTCCCAAAAAAACTGCTCACCAACCATCCATTTAAATATATTGTTATTTACACAAATTAATTTCTGTTGCGATTATTGATCCATTAACACCACAAAAAAGTGCTGAGTGCTTTCAAAGTGCAAAAATACATGAAAAAGTGCTTATCTCGAAAAGTTTAGCAGCAGTAATATATTACAATTTTGTATATTAATATTTACATACCCAACAAATTCAAACCATAATCTCCTGAAGTACTGAAACTGTAATGCATTGATGTCCTGTCATTTGACCAAATGGGTAACACTGTGCATCAAACTTATCAATTGTATGCATTTTTATCTTATCCTATATCAGTTACTACATGATCATCTTCACAGGCAGTATTATCCCACATTACTGCGCTAATGCATTTTCATGGTTGGATTATCCCCCCTTAGGATTTGCCATTATTGAATAAAGTGCTATTATTGTTTATAAACTGGCCCGTGCAAGGTTCATAATTAGTCACATAATAAACTCCAGGACTGTCCCATGAATTTGTACTTCAATTATAATAATTGTGCTAATGTTTATAGACTGGGCTTAGATTCTCCATTATGGTTATGATTGATTTCATCTTGTGCTGAAGATAGTGCTCTAATTTTTAAAGTGACTTATGCAATGAAGGAAATATACAAAAGGATACTTATTTACATTTCATCATCATTAATGCGAAATCCTTGAGTCCCAGTTGGTTTCTCCATGATGCAGTCAGCTAAATATTGAATTAAACTGCCCCACAATCAAATATATTGTTTACAAATCTGCTGTTATAAAAGTTTTGCAATTGAATAAGTTCCAACATTATAAAAAGTTGTGTAAATCCTCACTCATATTGAGCCTGTTTGGTATCTTGGAGTCCAACTCTAAAATGAATCTAGATTCTAGCTGCCTTAACAATTTTTCCCTGTTGCCTCCTCTTGTCAAAACCGGCACTGCTCCTATCACATAATACTTGAGATCACTCAGATTGTTATCATGAACCAGCTGGAAGTGGCGTGCAACGGGGTACGTAGGGTCAGAGTTTACAATCGCCCCGAGGTGTTGCAGTATTCTACTGTGTACCTGCAGTTTGGTACTGCCCATATATTTTAAACTACATGAGCATTCTAAAACATAGACAGCAAACTCTGTTCTACACGTGTAGTGACCCTTAATGTCAATTTGTTTTTCGCTAAAATCTGGCTTAAAATTAGTTTTGTTGACTCCAAATTTGCATGCTCTACATGATTTACACTTACAAATTCCTTCTTTTGGGGATAACCAATTAGATTTCAATTCCAATTCAGGGCTGCTACTGACCAGGGAGTCTCTTATAGAAGGGGCTCATCTGAAGGTCAGAGTTGGTTTTTCAGGAATAACTTGACCCAATGTGATGTCTGTAAGAACAATGGGCCACTGCTTATTAATTATTGATCTTATTTGTTTTTCCTGTTTCCTGTATGTGGTAATAAGTCTAATATTATTAGTTTCATCTGGGGCCATCGAATTGCTTGTACTAACTTGTTGGGCACTGCATGAGGTTTCAAATAAAATGGATTCCCTGGTTTTGGAATGTGCCCTTGTTCTTGCTTGATCAATGCATTCCTTATTGTAACCTCGCTCTAGGAATCTGTCAGTCATTTCATCCTGAAATGCAGCCAAATCCTTTTCTGGACTACAAATCCTTTGTGCTCTTAAAAATTCCCCATAGGGTAAACTCCTAATTGAATGCCTGGGATGAAAACTAGACGCATGTAGGATTTTGTTCCCTGCTGTTTCCTTTCTATGTATTTTAGATTCCAATTTTCCTTCTTTCAAATATAGTTGGACATCCAGGAAATCTATAGTTTGGCTATCGATCTTGGCTGTGAATTCCAAATTCAGTGTGTTGTTTTTAATGGCATTTACAAATAAAGTAGCACTTCCTCTGTGCTCTTCCAGACTATAAAGATGTCATCTATAAAGCGCCACCAATTCACCACATGATCTTTATAAGCCTGACTGCTCCTTCCACCAGCCAACGTGCAAGCACGCATAGCTGGGGGAGAAGCAGGCTCCCATGGCGACCCCTTTGAACTGTTGGAAAATCTCCTTACCGAATAAAAAATAATTATTAGTGAGGCATAGTTTAATCATTTTAAGCAACATATGATTGTGATTATATAATTGAATTGGCCTCTTGGTTAAAAAATATTCTGTTACCCCGAGGCCATCCTCATGTGATATACTCGTATACAAAGATGTGATGTCCATTGTATATACATATCCTATCCAAAGTCAGAACTCCTCCTGCTCACAGAAGAGACGGCACTCCAGCGGTATGCTTCTCAAGTCGTTTTTATTTGGCCAGGGTATCAACGCATTTCGACAAAGCCTTGATCACGTTACAAATTTACAAATGCAATTTACCAATTAATTTGTTTACAAAATGCACTACACCAATCCCATGCTGGACAATATCATTAACATAGAGGAAAGACTACTTTACAATTTAGACTGGTTCCGCCATTTTGTAGTGTTTACTTTGCAAGTACTTAGGGCCTCATTTATGAAAAGTCTTGCATCGCTGTGACAAAGCAGCGATGCAACACTTCTCAGTGCGCCCTCCTTGCGACACCAAGGATGGGACGTATTTACAGTACGGCTTATCATGACGCAAGGAGTTACAGATACGTCAGTATTACTGGCGAATGTATAAATCCTACCTTGTTCATAATCTAATCTGTAAAATTTAAGCTTGGTGGCTTTCCTGGCTTTGATAACATCCTCATACTTTTGACTCGTTCCTTCATTTCTTTCATGAAATTGGTAATAAGTTCTATGTCAGTTTCTTTATCAAGTTCATCATTTATGGCTTTGATCATCTCCAACAGTGTTTCCCAGTCAATTTCAGCATATTTGATTAATATTTTAACCAACCCCACTGAGCAGTTGGCATTGTGCTCAGCCCACTCTTTGAACAAGTCTGGGTGGGGATCCTCATAGCTTGGGCTAATCATAATGCGTAACCCCCCTTGAAATCCGGCCCACATCTAAATATCTCGACACGATGTCCCACCACTTAGATAATTCTCTTTCAGACAGTTTTTCCAGTAACTGGAGCTTATTTGTGGTCTCCTTGTTGGTTAAATCTGATTTGGTTCGGTTACTCGCAGCACTCAGTTTGTGTATGCCATTACTTTCTGTAAACAGTTTGTCTGCTGCCGCTTCCCACTCACGGCATTCATCCTTGGCCATTGTTTACGTCCGTTTTAGAAGCTCCCGCTGCCTGGGCTTATACTCCATAACAGTTGCAATCCCCTGTGGTGTAATCACCCTGGGTCTGATTCCCGACCCGCCTTTGTCTGCTCTCACCCCAGGGAAGCTCTACCTGTCGTGCGGGGTCCTCCGACTCCCTGCTCATAGTGCCAATATCGGCAACTCACCCAACCCGCAAATCATAGCAATCTCATAATAAATAAATACACAAGACTCGTATTTGTTGGAGAAAATATTGCTGCAGGTTTATTTCATACATACTTTATGGCCCAAGATGGCCGTCGGGTGAGGAGCTTCGGCTGGGAGCTCCCGGCCAGGGATTGCCTTTTTGGCGTAAATCCCCTGAAATCCTCCCTCCATCGACCCTCTCTACTTACCTGGGGACTTGTGTTTTGTGCGGCGGTTCTTGCCTCCCTGGTCTCCCTCTCTTGGACTTGAGACCTCCCATGGAATCGTGATTAATGCTACTGGCGGCGGATCCTGAACAACATGCCCGATGTCCGGTGGAGCTGCCCCGACAGCTATAGAGGAGATCAGCTCCGGTTCACTACCTCGGCGGTCACCTACTCAGCCGGACATCGGGCACAGTGCTCGTCTTCACTCCGCTGGTTCTCCTTTCTTCCTTCACCTCCTAGCGAGCTCCTGTGTGTCTGCCGGTCGCTAGTTCGCTGCATTGCTGCGGAGGCCTGGCTATGCCGCCATGGTGGCCCTGCCGATCGACGCTTCCTTTCCGGACCTTGGCTGGGAATTCTTGCCTGTGGCGCCTCTCTGGTAACTGCAGCTGGGACGCATGGCTGCCCGCCTTCCTTTCTGGTCCCGAGACACGGTGCCTGCCATCCCGCAGCTCAGCAGTAATAAAAACAGCGAGAATGCGCCGAGGAGGTCTTGCCTTCGCCTCTGTGCTGGTCCGCTACGTGGCAGCCTGGAGTCCCACTGGCACCTCGTCCGGAGTTTGGACGGGGAGACGCGTGGGTCCTGTCTTCCCCTCGTCAGAGCTGCCTCGAGAGTGCCGCGTCACGGCTATTCCTGACCACCGAGTTGGCTAATGCGCCCGCCTGACCCATGGCTGCCTTCCCCTATGAGGCTGCTGCCTTGCTCCTCTTCTTCCCCGGACTTCCGATGTGTCGTGGGCGATCTCCGACCTCTTGACTTCCTTCATTATGCATCCGGTATTTGCCCCCTCTCAACCCTGCTCGTGGGGTAGGTTTTCCTTTTTGGGAATTTTTCACCCGGTTTGTATTTGCCCGCAATGCCGCCATTGTTGATTGCGAGGTACCTGGGATCCTGGAAACTGAAACCGCCATCTTACGGTCTCGTCATTCCCCTGAACTGACTCTTTCTCCTGATCAGCGCCTTGTTCCGCCTTACTGACTATGGTCCTGATCTAATCTACATTCGCCTCCTATGTAACGTCCTTGCAACTGATGTAACTTGTATCTGATGTAACTGTAACTATATGTAACTCATGTAAAGCGCTCCGATACCTCCGGGTCTAGCCAGCGCTATATAAAACTCACCAAATAAATAAATAAATAAAAATACAAGAAATATGCCAACATGGTAGGTCAACTTACAGGCGACCCAAGGGCAGGCAGCGGTGACTCCCCTAAGCTGCCATGCCCACCTGATGAGCCAACTGCACCATGGCCAACCCAATTGGTGCAACCCATTTTGGGGAATCTCCCCCTCACATACCGTGGACCACCAGTCCACCCCTTTACGCACGCCCTTATAGGGGTGGAGCGTGTCCAGGCAAGCCCCCGGTTGCTCAGGCTTACAACCGCCCGAAGGACAAGCGGGGCGCCGTCGTTCCTCCAAGGTCCTGCCGTAAAGACTTCTGGGGTTGTTTGCCATTTGCACCCTTCTTGTGCTCCTGAAGAGGAAACCCCTATGTACCATTCAGCTTCCGGATCGCCCTGTAACTCCGCCTGCAAAACAAATTAACAAGTTAACCCGTGACATCCAGGTCCACCCACCAAGGCAGGCAACTTTCTTACTTACAACCTGCTGACTCTAGGGTGTCGCCCAGGTCCAACAGGAAACAGGTCCATGCCCACTCTAGACAGGTGGACCCCATCCTCATTGAAATACCCCGTGGCCTTGGCATGTAAGAGTCCATGTCTGATAAAGCCAAAACCCCTCATCCGTGAATTTGCACATGGCGCTGTTTACTCTCCTACGAGAAATTTCAATGGCCTCGTGCCAGACCATCCGTGGAGTGATCTCGGACCACCATAACTCACATGAGCCCATCTGATTACTTATCTCACTCATCGTGGCTTTCATAGCCTGTAGCAGTGCCTTTCTACCCATGAAAGTCAGATCATTGCCTCCCAGGCGGATGACCAAAATGTTGGGAGGGGGTCTGCCTCCTGCTAGTCTGGGCGCAGCTTCTTCAGCAAGCTGTGCCATCACATGCCTGGGAACCCCAACCAGAATATCTCAGTGAGGGAAAACCCATGCTTCCAACTCCTGCTTTCCACCCATTGCGCCACCCTAGCGATGCCTGAATGGCCGATCTCCCACACCTTTGATCCTGACAAATAAAGAAATGCAGAGCTGCAAACACCTTTTATTGAAAACACAACACACTATTGGCAAACAATTACTAAGCATAACTGACAAACAATATGCTCTAAAAACCACACTGAAAACACATAGAACACATCTGCAGGCGTCCTGGTGCGCTAGTGCGCACCCTACCCTTTTCTGAACCTTTATGGGCAGATGTAGCGCTTGTAGCACTGAGACTCCCACCGCCCCACCTGCTTGATGCGGTCTGGCGACAGGCCAACTTTGAATGCTGAGGTAGCCACTCCTATCCTAGAGGAATGGCTGCAAAAATGCTTTCCAGGCCCAGAATTTCCTGACAATACCAAGCATGACTTCATGACTTGCTCCACCTGAAACTTGGTAAGGGGCGTGCTGTCAGCATGAATAAGCAAGTAGCCTCCCATGGCGGGGCGAAGGGCTAAGTACTCAGAGACCAAGCCAACAGGACAGTACCTTTTATCCCCAAGTGGATGTAGCCAGATAGCCTTCCCCAGCACAACCTGGTCCGTTTTGGATCTCTTCACTTGAATTCTTAGGGATTCTCCTGTGAGCAGGGTATCCTGTCTCCCTATGGCATTCCCAGACCCATCCTTCTTTGACCTAGCCACTAATTCACTTATTCTCAAGGCCCCAAAGAATGCCAAGCTGAAAGCCGCTGAGAAGAGGGTGGTTTCAAAATGTGAAAAGCTGGCCCTGTGTACTACATCAATCATACCCTGTAATGTTCTGAATTTGATGGGCGACCTGGAGTCTGGAATTTGTGTTTCCCCTCTTGCCCATCCCTTCAGCGCTGTCCTTATGGGGAACGACCTGGTAGGATCCTGTTGGACCATAATCTTGGCGTAATGACTCACTGCAGTCAAGTGGCCCGAGACCCAGGAATGAAACTTGCCCTAGTCCTTGGCCCACACGACAAAGGTTTGGACCTTGTGCTCCAAAGTTGTTGTACCCTCACCCCAGGCCCCTACCACTTTGCAGAAATTAGCTACACAGGCATTGTAACGCCTCCTTGTCCCTGGTGCTAGGGAAAGCTCGCCTAGCTCCCTTAATCGCTGTTCCACTGTAGAAGGAGCTAGAGGTGTGGCGGGAAAGGGGTCATCTCCGCTCTCGCTCACGGCCATGCCTCCCGGAAACGGAGCCACTGAAAACTAGAGAGAGCATCAGCTGCTACGTTCTTTACCCCTTGGATGTGTCTAGCCCTACACTCCACATTGTTGTACAAGCAAGCCTGCACCAATTCCCTCAGCAAGCAGAGTACCAATGGACAATTAGCTGTTTGCGTGTTTATGGCCTGAGCCACTGCCATATTGTCAGACCAGAACAGCAGTCTTCTAGCTACCAGAGCTTTTGGCCAGAGATGGAGGGCTACAACTATTGGGAGTAGCTTCAGAACCGTTACGTTGGACGTGATTTTCCTCTTATGCCAGGCATTCGGCCATTTCTCCGCACACCATTCACTCCCCATGATTGCTCCAAAGCCCTCCCTGCCTGATGCATCCGTGAACAGGCACAGCCCGGTCTGCACGCCCAAGGAGCTCTCCAGATAACAGAGCCATTGAAGTTGGCCAAGAACTCGGCCCACATGCTGAGGTCCTTCTTCATTCCCTTCCTCAGTCTGACCAGGTGATGTTTCTTCCTGACCTTGGCCGTGGCCCTACCCAACCTCCTAAAAAAAAAACTCCCAGCTGGGATCACTCTAGCTGCAAAGTTGAATTTCCCCAGGAGGCTCTGGATTGTCCCTAAGGTTGCCTTATCCTTTGCCAAGGAGGCGTGGATGTCCTGAACCAAGGCCTGCACCTTGCCCGCTGGAAGTCTGGACAATCCCACCACCGTGTCTAGCTCAATACCCAAGAATGTCAGAACCTGCGCTGGGCCCTCAGTTTTGCCTGGTGCCAATGGGACCCCTAGATGGTTGGCTAGCCTTTCAAATTCCTGGAGTGCCACCCCCCAATCCTGTGTTCCCTCCTCCCCAGTGAACAGGGACATCCAAAGTCAGAGCTCCTCCTGCTCACAGAAGACACAGCACTCCAGCGATATGCTTCTGAAGTGTTTTTCATTTGGCCAAGGGTATCGAGGTGTTTCTGCAAAGCCTTGATCACAATATAAATGCCATTTTACCAATTGATCTGTTTATAAAGTGCACTACACCAAATCCGTGCTGGACAGTATCATTAACATAGAGGAAGGACTACTTTACATTTTAAACCGGTTCCATCATTTAGGAGTGTTTAATTTGCAAGTACTCAATACTTAAATGCTCCTATTGTTTAAACATAAGGCAAGATCTTTCTGTAAATTTCATATTTGAAAGCACATGCTTGAAGTACTTATTTGAATCAATTTATTTCTCTTCATTTTTTCCAAACATATATGACCTTACACAAAATATGAAGTGCTGAGAACATGTAATTTAGCAGATAATACCTAATCTTATATAATTGACTAATTTGTTTATAGCACTGTCCAAAATATCACACCCCAAGTGGGTTTAGCCCCTAAAACAGAAGATAAACAAATCAGCTCTAACAATGTATGTATGTATAAAAAAGGGTTCTCCCTTACCTGTAATATACTTACATTTTCATTGCAAAGGTATGCGTGGTAATGACTTGTGTGGTACAGCAATGCATGGTAAAGGCATTGAGTGGTAATGGATGTGTGGTAAAGGCATTGCGTGGTAATGGCATGCGTGGGTCATCATACATAGGCTAAAAACACACATTCTACTCATATCTGTGCAGTAAAGTTCCAGAGATCCACAAATTTTGCACCACCCAGAGTTTCCACACCTCTCCCAATAACAACGCACCCCACTTATGTGGGTGTGCCAAGACATCTCCACACAAAAGGCCCTAAAATGCTACGTAGAGAGATCAGCCATTGGGGTAGCTGCAGTATTTGGGTAAATGCTGGGCCGCCACCATGAAATCTACCAACTGCAAACATTTACGAAAACTAAACTCCCAGAGAATTCCATACAGGTGTGCCTTGCATGAATCCCAAAAGACTTTCTTACCCACAAACTTTGGTTTTTTCAGAACAAATGGGGGAATGCTGGGCAGTAGGAATTTTGTGGATCCTTGTTGTGAGAAGTTGGCCTGGTATAGGCTGTCCACTAATTATAGTGGGCACCTTGCACCAGTCCAAACAACCCCTTATTGGAGATAGGTTAAAGACAACCTTTATTGAAAGCTATCCTAGTGGTAGCTATGGAGAGCAGCCTTCAGGCTAAGTCTTGAAGGAATGTAAAGCAGCTTGTTTTACCAGTCTATAATCTCTTGAGTGACCAAATGAAAGAGGACCACACCAGGTATATATTTAAAATATATGTATTTAGTCTTAAACACACCCCTCTAGTCTCTTTATGAGGCTAGAGTTCGAAGTACATAAGTTACAAGTCGAATATCAACAGTAATAGCACAAATACACGTTTGAGCCCTGGGGCGTACCAAACCATATACCAATAAAGTGGTATAAGAACTACGACTAAGCTAGACACAAGTCCTAGAGCCTGTAGAAGTGCTGGGCCCTCAAGGAACCACCCAAGGTAGTGACACAGGGGACCCACGGGGACGCGTGCAGTGTGAGAACACAGCCCGAGCCGCCGTTGACTTCTATGGGGAATGTCGCGGTTGGAGTTTTAAAGAAAAAGGACACTTAGAGGAGGACTTGGAGCAAACCCCTTTAGAACTAGGCTGTTCTAGAGTCAATACCCACGGGAGCACCGGAGTACTCGTGTTACCTCACCCAGGGAAGCCGGGTGCATAGGTGCCTTTCGGGGTCGGGTTTCGTCGTCGTTTTCAATGGCGATCTGCTGCAAAGGGCTGCTGGCGACCAAGTCGAAAGTGTTCGGGTGGATCCAAAGGTGGATTGAAGATCTGAAGAACTTGAAAGCAGAGGGGACAGAGTCTGGGTCACTAGCCAGTGACCAGGAAGGCGATGAGCAGATGCCCACCGATGTCGGGTGCTTCAGGTAGGTTGATGGTCGTCTTGACTGTTCAGCCACGAGGTCCGGGAGGCGTCGACGATGACCAGGAGCTTGATTCGAGCTGTCCCACAACGTCTGTCGATTGCTGGGGTATCGGCGACCGGATTGGACCCAACAAGCCTTGGCAACGGCAAGTCACGTGGAAATAGAAGAAGGACGGTGGTACAGACCAGCAAGGTCTGAG
>CAWUFW010021105.1:0-130593 GCA_963921515.1 Calotriton arnoldi | reverse complement strand
CTACAAGAGATTGCATTTCCCAGGATGCCATGGGTGAACCTTGCCTGAGAGGTCAGCGGTGTGCTCCCACATCCTATTGTTTATTTAAAGTACTCCCGTGAGTCATTGAGCTGACGAGCTCGTGGATGAAGCACCTGCGCGCCAGTGAGAGGTACCGGACCTGATATAATGTTTGGCAGCCTACTCAGCAAACCCCAAAATATAAGACTGTATTCTCTACTGATGACGGTTAATAAACCAGAAACACGTGTCTAGAGATCAGCACTATCTGCGCCAACCTTGGCGAAACACTCGAAAATATCGGAGCGTGCTACAAGAGACTGCATTTCCCAGGATGCCAGGGGTGAACCTTGCCTGAGAGGTCAGCGGTGTGCTCCCACATCCTGTTGTCCACTCCAAAAAACATTAGTAAAAAACTTTTAGATTTACAACGCCAATTGCTCTAACTCTTGCAAATGCGAGACCTATTACATTACAAATGCTTCTTTAACCTGTAGTCACATTTGCAGAGTGATGGAGAAAGGAGTCTGGGCCTCCAACCAGCGCTCAGGAATTGACTGCCTCCCACCAGGTTCTGTTACCCAGAATCCCTTGCAAACCTAAATAATTGTAAAAAAAAACACATTTTCCCCACATTTCTGTGGTGGAAAGTTCTGGAATCTGCGTGGATCCACAAATTTCAATCCACCCCGCGTTCCCCAAAGTCTTACGAGAAAAATGGTACCTCACTTGTGTGGGTCGGCCTAGTGCCTGCGACAGGAAACGGCGCAAAACGCAACGTGGTCACACCTCAATTTCGCAGTGAAAAATTACCCTTTTTTGTCAAAGTGCCTAGCTGTAGTTGTTGAACCCTACCTCTGCCGGCACCTAGGGAAACCTAGCAAACCTATACATTTTTGAAAACTAGACACCCAGGGGAATCCAGGATGGGGTGACTTGACTGCCTCCCACCAGGTTCTGTTACCCAGAATACCTTGCAAACCTAACAAATTGTCAAAAAAAACACATTTTCCCCACATTTCTGTGGTGGAAAGTTCTGGAATCTGCGTGGATCCACAAATTTCCGCCCACCCCGCGTTCCCCGAAGTCTTACGATAAAAATGGTACCTCACTTGTGTGGGTCGGCCTAGTGCCCGTGACAGGAAACGGCACAAAACGCAACGTGGTCACACCTCAATTTCGCAGTGAAAAATGACCCTTTTTTGGCAAAGTGCCTAGCTGTAGTTTGTGAACCCTAGCTCTGCCGGCACCTAGGGAAACCTACCAAACCACACATTTCTGAAAAGTAGACACCCCGGGCTTCCAGGGAGGTATGGCTTGCATGGATCCCCCAACGTTTCCTTACCCAGAATCCGCTGCAAACCTCAATTTTAGCTGAAAAAATCACTTTTTCACACATTTTTGTGTGGGAAAGTGTGGCATCACTGGCCTCACACAAATTTCCTACCACCCAGCGTTCCCCAGGTCTCCCGATAAAAATGGTGCCTCACTTGTGTGGGAGGCCCAAGTACCGCGACAGGCAAGGGCCCAAAACGTAGTGAGGCGACATCAAAATTGCCTATCTCAAAACCACCTGGTTTTGCAAGGGAGTCACCTGGGTTTTGGCTCCGTGCTCGGCGGCCATCTAGGGAAACCTACCAAACCCACACATTTCTGAAAAGTAGACACCTGGGGCTTCCAGGAGGTATGGCTTGCGTGGATCCCCCAACGTTTCCTTCCAGAATCCCCTGCAAACCTCAATTTTAGCTGAAAAATCAATTTTTTCACACATTTTTGTGTGGGAAGTGTGGCATCTCTGGCCTCACACAAATTTCCTACCACCCTGCGTTCCCCAGGTCTCCCGATAAAATGGTGCCTCACTTGTGTGGGAGGCCCAAGTACCCGCGACAGGCATGGGCCCAAAACGTAGTGAGGCGACATCAAAATTGCCTATCTCAAAACCACCTGGTTTTGCAAGGGGTCACCTGGGTTTTGGCCCGTGCTCGGCGGCCATCTAGGAAACCTACCAAACCCACACATTTCTGAAAAGTAGACACCCGGGGCTTCCAGGGAGGTATGGCTTGCGTGGATCCCCCAACGTTTCCTTACCCAGAATCCCCTGCAAACCTCAATTTTAGCTGAAAAAATCACTTTTTTCACACATTTTTGTGTGGAAAGTGTGGCATCACTGGCCTCACACAAATTTCCTACCACCCAGCGTTCCCCAGGTCTCCCGATAAAAATGGTGCCTCACTTGTGTGGGAGGCCCAAGTACCCGCGACATGCAAGGACACAAAACGTTTTGAGGCAACATCAACATTGCCTATCAAAAAATGTTTTGGGCCCTTGCCTGTTGCGGTTACTTGGGCCTCCCACACGAGTGAGGCACCATTTTTATCGGGAGACCTGGGGGACGCTGGTGGTAGGAAATTTGTGTCAGCCCGGTGATGCCACAACTTTACCACACAAAATGTGTGTAAAAGGATTTTTTCAGCAAAATGTCAGGTTTGCAGGGGATTCTGGGTAGGAAATGTTGGGGGATCCAGGCAAGCCATACCTCCCTGGAAGCCCCGGGTGTCTACTTTTCAGAAATGTGTGGGTTTGGTAGGTTTCCTAGATGGCCGCCGAGCACAGGGCCAAAAACCCAGGTGACCCCCCTTGCAAAACCAGGTCGTTTTGCGAAAGGCCATTTTGAGGTCGCCACAATACGTTGTGGGCCCTTGCCTGTCGCGGGTACTTGGGCCTCCCACCCGAGTGAGGCACCATTTTTATCGGGAGACCTGGGAAGGACGCTGGGTGGTAGGAAATTTGTGTCAGCCCGGTGATGCCACAACTTTACCACACAAAATGTGTGTAAAAAGGGATGATTTTTTCAGCAAAATGTCAGGTTTGCAGGGGATTCTGGGTAAGAAAACGTTGGGGGATCCACGCAAGCCATACCTCCCTGGAATCCCCCGGGTGTCTACTTTTCAGAAATGTGTGGGTTTGGTAGGTTTCCCTAGGTGGCCACCGAGCCCCGGGCCAAAACACAATGGGACCCCCTTGCAAAACCAGGTTGTTTTGTGATAGACCATTTTGAGGTCGCCTCAATACGTTGTGGGCCCTTGCCTGTCGCGGGTACTTGGGCCTCCCACCCGAGTGAGGCACCATTTTTATCGGGAGACCTGGGGGAATGCTGGGTGGTAGGAAATTTGTGTGAGCCCGGTGATGCCACACTTTCCCACACAAAAATGTCTGAAAAAAGTGATTTTTTCAGCTAAAATTGAGGTTTGCAGGGGATTCTGGGTGAGGAAACGTTGGGGGATCCATGCAAGCCATACCTCACTGGAAGCCCCCGGGTGTCTACTTTTCAGAAATGTGTGGGTTTGGTAGGTTTCCCTAGATGGCCGCCGAGCACAGGGCCAAAAACCCAGGTGACCCCCCTTGCAAAACCAGGTCGTTTTGTGAAAGGCCATTTTGAGGTCCCCTCAATACGTTGTGGGCCCTTGCCTGTCGCGGGTACTTGGGCCTCCCACCCGAGTGAGGCACCATTTTTATCGGGAGACCTGGGGGGACGCTGGGTGGTAGGAAATTTGTGTCAGCCCAGTGATACCACAACTTTACCACACAAAATGTTTGTAAAAAGGGATTTTTTCAGCAAAATGTCAGGTTTGCAGGGGATTCTGGGTAAGAAAATGTTGGGGGATCCACGCAAGCCATACCTCCCTGGAATCCCCCGGGTGTCTACTTTTCAGAAATGTGTGGGTTTGGTAGGTTTCCCTAGGTGGCCGCCGAGCCCCGGTCCAAAACGTCATGGGACCCCCCTTGCAAAACCAGGTCGTTTTGTGATAGGCCATTTTGAGGTCGCCTCAATACGTTGTGGGCCCTTGCCTGTCGCGGGTACTTGGGCCTCCCACCCGAGTGAGGCACCATTTTTATCGGGAGACCTGGGGGAACGCTGGGTGGTAGGAAATTTGTGTGAGCCCGGTGATGCCACACTTTCCCACACAAAAATTTCTGAAAAAAGTGATTTTTTCAGCTAAAATTGAGGTTTGCAGGGGATTCTGGGTAAGGAAACGTTGGGGGATCTACGCAAGCCATACCTCCCTGGAAGCCACCGGGTGTCTACCTTTCGGAAATGTGTGGGTTTGGTAGGTTTCCCTAGATGGCGCCGAGCACAGGGCCAAAAACCCAGGTGACCCCCCTTGCAAAACCAGGTCGTTTTGTGAAAGGCCATTTTGAGGTCGCCTCAATACGTTGTGGGCCCTTGCCTGTCGCGGGTACTTGGGCCTCCCACCCGAGTGAGGCACCATTTTTATCGGGAGACCTGGGGGGACGCTGGGTGGTAGGACATTTGTGTCTGCCCAGTGATGCCACAACTTTACCACACAAAATGTGTGTAAAAAGGGATTCTTTCAGCAAAATATCAGGTTTGCAGGGGATTCTGGGTAAGAAAACGTTGGGGGATCCACGCAAGCCATACCTCCCTGGAATCCCCCGGGTGTCTAATTTTCAGAAATGTGTGGGTTTGGTAGGTTTCCCTAGTTGGCCGCTGAGCCCCGGGCCAAAACGTCATGGGACCCCCCTTGCAAAACCAGGTCGTTTTGTGATAGGCCATTTTGAGGTCGCCTCAATCAATCAATCAATCAATCATGTCACTTATAAAGCGCACTACATACCCGCGAGGGTCTCAAGGCGCTGGGGGAAGAGGGGGGTGGTGCTGCTTTTGATCGAAGAGCCAGGTCTTGAGGAGTCTTCTGAAGGCCAGTAGGTCTTCGGTCTGTCGGAGGTTGGTGGGGAGGGTGTTCCAGGTCTTGGCGGCGAGGTGGGAGAAGGATCTGCCGCCGGCGGTCGTTTTCCGGATGCGGGGGACTGTGGCGAGGGCGAGGCTGGTCAAGCGGAGCTGGCGGGTGGGGGTGTAGAAGCTGAGTCGTCTGTTGAGGTAGGCTGGTCCGGAGTTGTGGAGTGCTTTGTGTGCGTGGGTGAGGAGCTTGAAGGTTATCCTCTTGTTGACAGGGAGCCAGTGCAGGTCTCTCAGGTGGGGTGTGATGTGGCTGCGTCGGGGGATGTCGAGGATAAGACGTGCAGAGGCGTTCTGGATGAGTTGCAGCCATCTCAGGAGCTTAGCCGTCGTTCCTGCGTAGAGGGCGTTTCCGTAGTCCAGCCTGCTGGTGACGAGGGCCTGGGTGACTGTTTTTCTTGTTTCGGTGGGGATCCACTTGAAGATCCTGTGGAGCATTCGGAGGATGTTGAAGCAGGATGAGGAAACGGTGTTGACCTGCTTAGTCATGGAGAGGGTGGGTTCGAGGATGACCCCTAGGTTGCGTACGTGGTCGGTGGGTGGCGGGGCTGTTCCCAGTGATGTTGGCCACCAGGAGTCGTCCCAGGCTGAAGGGTTGGAACCAAGGATGAGGACCTCCGTCTTGTCCGAGTTCAGCTTCAGGCGGCTGGTCCTCATCCATTCGGCGACGGCCTTCATTCCTACGTGGAGGTGGGCTTTGGCGGTGTGAGGGTCTTTGGTGAGGGAGAGGATCAGCTGGGTGTCGTCGGCGTAGGAGATGATGTTGAGGTTGTGCTGTCGGGCGACGTGGGCGAGGGGTGCCATGTAGATGTTGAACAGCGTTGGGCTGAGGGAGGAGCCTTGGGGTACGCCGCAGATGATCTTGGTGGCCTTGGATCGGAAGGGGGCGAGGCGGACGCTTTGTGTTCTGCCGGAAAGGAAGGATGTGGTCCAGTCCAGGGCCTTCTCTTGGATCCCGGCGTCGTGAAGGCGTGTTCGTAGTGTGTGGTGGCAGACCGTGTCGAAGGCGGCTGATAGGTCCAGGAGGATGAGGGCTGCTGTTTCTCCGTTGTCTAGCAGGGTCCTGATGTCATCGGTGGCGGCGATGAGGGCGGTTTCGGTGCTGTGGTTGCTGCGGAAGCCGGACTGGGAAGGGTCCAGGATGTTGTTCTCCTCGAGGTAGCGGGTCAGTTGTTTGTTGACGATTTTCTCGGTGACCTTCGCGGGGAACGGGAGCAGAGAGATGGGTCGGAAGTTCTTGAGGTCCTTGGGGTCTGCCTTGGGTTTCTTGAGTAAGGCGGTGATCTCGGCGTGCTTCCAGCTTTCCGGGAAGGTTGCTGTCTCGAAGGAGATGTTGATTATTTTCCGGAGATGGGGCGCGATGGCTGTACTGGCTTTGTTGAAGATGTGGTGAGGGCACGGGTCTAGCAGTGAACCGGAGTGGATGGTGTTCATGATCTCGCTGGTGTCCTCGTCGTTGATGTTGGTCCAGGAGAGCAGGCGGTTGGTGGTTGTGGGGGCAGTGGTCTCGGTGGTTGCCGGGGCGGTCGTGGTGTTGAAGCTGTCGTGGATGTCGGCGATTTTGCGGTGGAAGAAGGTGGCCAGTGAGTCGCACAGGTCTCGCGACGGCTGGATGTCGTTGGTGTTGGAGCTGGGGTTGGAGAGTTCCTTCACGATGTTGAAGAGCTCTTTGCTGTTGTGTGCGTTGTTGTCTAGGCGGTCTTTTAGTGAGGCCCTTTGGCGGATCTGATGAGGTGATGGTGACTGCAGGTGGCGCTCTTGTGGGCGGCGTAGCTGTCCGCTGTCCGTTCGTGGTGCCAGATCTTCTCCAGTTTTCGGCATGTTCGTTTGGAGGCCTGGAGGTCTTCGGTGAACCAGGTGGCTTTCTTGCTGGTGTGGCTGTTGGGCGGATTCTTGAGCGGGGCGAGGGTGTTGGCGCAGTCGTCGATCCACTGTCTGAGGTTGCGGGCGGCGGTGTCGGGGTCGGAGGGTTCGGCGGGTGGGCTCAGGGCGAGGGTTGTGGTTAGCTGGTCTTCCGTGACTCTGCTCCAGCAGCGGCGAGGCATTTGTTCGGCGCGGTGGTGCGTGGTGGGCTTCCTGTAGGTGAAGTGGATGCAGTGTGGTCAGTCCAGTGGGGTTCGGAGGTGTGGTTGAAGGAGACGTGTGGGCTTGCGGAAAAGATGGAGTCTAGCGTGTGGCCGGCGGCGTGGGTGGGTGTAGTCACGAGCTGTCTGAGTCCAAGGGTGGCGAGGTTGTCGATCAGGGGGGTGGAGTTGGTGTCCTTGTTGTTCTCGAGGTGGAAGTTCAGGTCCCCGAGGAGGATGTAGTCTGTGGAGGCGATGGCTTGTGTGCTGACGAAGTCAGCGATGGAATCGCTGAACTGTGGTCGGGGTCCGGGGGTCTGTAGATGAGGGTTCCTCTGAGGGTGGTGTTGGGATCGGTGTGGATCTGGAAGTGCATGTGTTCGGCGGTGCTGAGGGTGTCGTCGGTGTTGGTTGAGACTCTGAGGGTGTTCCTGTGGACGATGGCGATGCCTCCTCCGACTCCGTTGGTGCGGTCCCTGCGGGTGATCTTGTATCCGTCCGGGATGGCAATGGCGATGTCGGGGGCTGAAGCGGGATTCAGCCAGGTCTCCATCAGGAATGCGACGTCTGGGGAGGTTGAGTCGAGAGGTCCCAGAGTTCGATGGCGTGTTTGCGGGCGGAGCGGGTGTTGAGGAGGATGCATCTGAGGTAGTTGGGTTCTTTCCTGGGCGGTGGTTTGGCGGGGCGGGCCTTTGCCTGTCGCGGGTACTTGGGCCTCCCACTCGAGTGAGGCACCATTTTTATCGGGAGACCTGGGGGGACGCTGGGTGGTATGAAATTTGTGTCAGCCCGGTGATGCCACAACTTTACCACACAAAAATGTGTGAAAAAAGGGATTTTTTCAGCAAAATGTCAGGTTTGCAGGGGATTCTGGGTAAGAAAACGTTGTGGGATCCACGCAAGCCATACCTCCCTGGAATCCCCGGGTGTCTACTTTTCAGAAATGTGTGGGTTTGGTAGGTTTTCCTAGGTGGCCGCCGAGCCCCGGGCCAAAAACCCAGGTGACCCCCTTGCAAAACCAGGTCATTTTGAGATAATGTGTTGTTTATTTCTGCAGCGTGAAAATTTTGGCACAATATTGCAAGGAAAATGTGACAGACATTTTGAGGTTTGCAGGACATTGTGGGTACCATAACTTGTTGGGATCCACAAGAGAGATATCACCATGTACTCCCATGGGTGTTTCGTTTACGACAATATCTACAGTTGGTAGGTTATTCTTAGACGGAATGTACACCTTGGCAGACAGACTAAAAAGACAAAGATTACTGCACAGCCATCTATTCCTCAAGCACACACACATACTGGTTGGATTTGGCACGAGGGCAAGTGATGGTTCAGTATATACAATTTTATTAACAAGAGATTTCACAAAAATGAAATGCACTGTCAATAATTGAAAGGACAAAAACTGAACCAGTGACTCGCAGCTCGTGAGCTGTAAAGCCACGTCAAGGCCCCAACCGCTTTACAGGCCATTCACACACCTTTCATACGTGATACACACAAGACCATTCACACCACCAGGCACGAAACAAACACATTACAACATTCACAAAAAGGGACAAGGTACACCCTGCTTGAGAAAGACAAAAAAAAATATTACTGCACAGCCATCTAATCCTCAAGCACACACACATACTGGTTGGATTTGGCACGAGGGTGAGTGATGGTTCAGTATATACAATTGTATTAACAAGTGATTTCACAAAAATGAAATGTACTGTTAATAATTGAAAGGACGAGAAACTGAACCATTGACTCACAGCTCGTGAGCTGTAAAGCCACGACAAGGCACCAACCTCTTTACAGGCCATTCATACACCTTTCATACGTGTGACAAATACAAAACCATTCACACCACCAGCCGTGGGCCCATCACATTACAACACTCACACCAGCAGACAGCGCCATTCAAGGGCCCATCACTTTCACACGCCCACATTCCTAACACAGCAACCACACAAGCTGATGGATTGTGTGGAGTGTCGCTAGGCTAGCAGTGTGTGTAGTGACCAGCAGCAAGTCACTACTCACACACTGCCAGCCGAGCGCCAGTCCACGCACACCACCAGCCAAGCGCCACTACACGCACACCGCCAGCCAAGCGCCACTCCACGCACACCGCCGGCCAAGCGCCACTCCACGCACACTGCCAGCCTAGCGCCACTCCACGCAGACCGCCAGCCAAGCACCACTCCACGCACACCGCCAGCCAAGAGCCACTCCATGCACACCGCCAGCCAAGCGCCACTCCACGCACACCGCCAGCCAAGCGCCACTCCACGCACACCGCCAGCCAAGCGCCACTCCACGCACACCGCCAGCCAAGCGCCACTCCACGCACACCGCCAGCCAAGCACCAGCCTACACACACCACCATCACATTTAGGATTTTTTTATACAAAAAAGAAAACACAAACAAATTGCAAATAGATACAAATCTACTAACACAAAATCAGAAACTAAATACATTGCACTAATGCCAACCTTGAAACAGACCAACAATTCTTAAACATTACAGACCAGGCAGTTCACTTTACCACTCATGGTTGCTCCCAATAATTCTTTTGCTTGTGGTACGCTCTATAACAAGCAGGCACACACAGCCCAGGGTTAGAAGGAGACTCAGGGCAGTACATACGAGTCTCCTTCCGCGTACCTCTTCGCCAACAGACTCTACATCTCCTAGTGGGAAAGTCTTTTGAGGGTGTAGGAGGAATGTGATCAGGAAAGTGGCGATCTTTCAATCGAGCCACATCCTCCACCACTCCAACTCTAGGAACACTTGCCTATTCCACAACAACAAGGCTGCCTATGACAGACTGCTGAAACTGAACAAAAGTCAACTTTGACGCAGGAGAACACTCCTTGAACACAACAAAAGCATTGAAAGTTGCTAAATTGAAGAGATGGATGGCCAACTTCTTATACCAAATGTAAGCCTTACGAATAGCAGTGTAAGGTTCCAACCTCTGATCTACTCTATCAACACCACCCATGTGCTTATTGTAGTCTAAAATGCACACAGGTTTGTGCACTTCAGCAATCTGACCCCAAACAGCCACAGGTGAAGTACTCTCATCATGGATGGTAGTCAGCATGTACACATCCCTCCTGTCCACAAATTTCACAGCTAGCAGTTCCTCACTACGCATGGCACTGCACTGTCCCCTCTGAAGTTTTTTGCAAACAAGCTCTTTTGGATAACCTTTACGGTTAGAGCGGATTGTGCCACAAGCAAAAGTGTCCACTTTGAACAATTCCTTAAACAATTGCACAGCAGTGTAGAAGTTATCAAGGTACAAATGGTGGCCTCTGTTAAACAGTCCTCTAGCAAGATCCCACACAATTTTCTCTGAAACTCCAAAAGTGGACGGACAACCAGGGGGTCAATAGTGGAATCCCTACCAGTGTACAAATGCAAATTAAAAACATATCCTGTCCTACTCTCAGACAACATATACAGCTTAATTCCATAGCGTGCCCTCTTGCTAGGAATGTACTGCCTAAAAACCAAACGGGCCTTGAACAGGACCAAAGACTCATCAATAGATATTTCTTTCCCTGGAGTATAAATCTCTGAAAATCGATCTACAAAGTGATTAAGAACAGGCCGAATCTTAAAAAGACGGTCACATTCAGGGTGATCTCGTGGCAACGCCAAACCATTATCAACAAAATGCAGCATCCGAAGCAAAAGTAAATACCGATCATGAGTCATAACTGCAGGAAATATGGCCGTTGCCATCAAGGGACTGGTAGACCAATATGAACCCATGGACGGCTTCCTTATCAAACCCATCAAAAAAGTAAAACCCAAAAACTTCTTCATCTCTTCCAGATTTGTGGGACTCCACCGGGTTGCTCTAGAATGGGGCCTAAGTCTGGCACTGTTGTCCCTCAAAAACTGTTCAGCATACAAATTAGTCTGCTCAACAATCTCACCCAAAAATACATCATCCATAAACAACTGAAAATACTGTATAGGCAAATAATGTTCACAATCCACTCTACACCCTGCATAACCACTAAAGGCAGGCAACACCGGCTGCACCATGTTTGGATCAACCCAGAGTCCAGCACTTCCAGTAGGAAGCCTAGCAGCCCCAGACTGCAATCCAGATGCCTCTTGCACCATCGGCACAGTAGTATCCTCCTCTAAAACAGGCACTTCATCTGCACTGAGAGTACCTTCATCATCCGATGATTCCATGTGGAGAGAAAACTCACTGCCTGAATCTTCCCCTCCCTCCTCTCCCTCAGACGCACTGTCAGTCTCATAATCCTGCTCAGAGGAAGATTCAAGAAGCAAACCAACCACCTGCTGAGCAGTCATTCTACGGCTAGCCATAATGCTTACTAATAAAGGTTACTTGTCAAACAAGTCAACAACAACAAACCCTTTGTAAAAAAAAGAAATAAACAAAATGTAGCTTTATCACAAAGACCTATATACTCCAACACTATACCACTCACGTGACAGAAGCAGCTAGACTCACCACCACCTACTCCGCACAGGCACAGTAAGGATCAACAATATCCCACTAAAAAAGAAGAAAAAAAAATTACACATAAGACAATGCAAAACATCGCAAAGAATTTCATGCTCTGAACACTAACAAATATGCAGCCATTATGACACCACTTACAAAAAAATTCATTCATGCATGACAATAATACTCATTTGGAGTACACACAACAAAAATATTTTTCTTACCAAATAAATGCAATTACGCAAAACTGCAGAACAACTACTGCCGAAACCGCAAACAGGACTCAAAAGCTTTACACTAGAATAAAAAAGAGAAAAAAAACATTACAATCACATATGCAAATAATGCACCAGTCCACACACAATCCACCAGCCAAGCTAAGGGGTAGGTGGGCCAAAGAGTATAAATAAAATATTCACCCCCGTAAAAGGGGAGCAACCCTTGCCCTTTTGGCCACTCCCCAACACAAAAATTAAAAAAACCCTGGTGTCTAATGGCTTCTGCCCTCCTTGGGGGCAGATGGGCCTAAAAACATACTGCTATTCTGCCACCCAAGGGGTCACTCTCCACAAATAAATGCCTGGTGGACTAGTGGGAATATACCTTTATCTTCCGCACACGATCTCTCACTACTCAACTCTACTCTCAACTCTATTCACAACTGGATGTTAGCTCACCAACTCATTCTGAATCCCGCCAAAACTGAATTCCTCCTCCTCTCTACCTCTCTCTCACCTCCTCCTGAACAATCTTGGATGGATCAGCTGAACCTACTCAACAACAAATCCATCATTGTCGACAGCGCTAAATCCCTAGGTGTCATTCCTGACAAAAGACTCAACCTAATCTCCCACATCAACTCTATTGCTAAGAACGCACGGTACCAGTTGCGCCTTCTATGGGGGATCCGTCGGTTCTTCCCGGAGAAAGACTTAAAAACCTTGGTACAATCTCTGGTTCTCTCAAGACTGGATTATTGCAATTCTCTTCTGACGGGCCTACCCAAATCCCAACTCTCCCCTCTCAAATCCATCCTCCATTCAGCAGCTCGCTTCATTTCAGGGTCTAAACGAAGCGACCACGTCACTCCTATCCTGTCCTCTCTTCGATGGCTTCCGATCGAGGCAAGATCTATTTACAAAACTGCCTGCATCACACACAGAGCCTTACACACGTCCTCCCCTCGTTACCTGGCGAATAAATTGAAATTGTCCGGTGGCTCTCGCCCTTCTCGCAATGCGGAAAAGCTTCTGCTTGAGCCCCCCCCCATCTTCAAAAGGGAAAGATCGATGGCGCAATTCTTCTCAGGCAATGCAGTGAGAATCTGGAACTCGCTTCCCCCATTGCTCCGTGCCACCTCCTCTACCCGGATCTTCAAAGCTGACCTCAAATCTCTTCTCTTCCAAAGACACTTTCAGAACTAATACTTTCACTCTCAGGAAGTTCGCTCTTCATTGTAAATTTGTACTTTTTCCTGTACATTCCTCACCCATGCGTGCTGTGCTGGATTTCTGTACCCTTCATTTAATTCACGCCCTCTCTACTCCCTCAAGGAAGTTCTTCCACTATAGGAAATTCTGTACTCCATGCCTATAGAAGTGCCTTCCCAGTGTGTTCTGAGTGACTGCCACTTATTGCAGTATTATACCTCTATTTGTATTTTGTATCTCATGTATCATGCACAATTGTCACTTTTTCCTCATGTAATGTAACGCTTGCTTTTGTATTATGCTCACTTGTAACCTTCTCCTCATGTAATGTTACTGTTCCTATTGTGAAGCGCTCTGACACCTTCGGGTAAAGCCCCGCGCTATATAAAAACACTGCCCCCAGGGGGCAGAGCACCAAAAACATAAGGCCCTCAAAGGGAGCGACCCTTGCCCAAGGGGCCGCTCCCCAAAACAGTATTTTCCTTTTTTTTTTTAATTTCCTGGCGTCTAGTGGGCATTCCTGCTGCACGATCGCATGATCGTACAGCAGGAATGCACAAAAGAGGCATCGAGGGAAAGGAAAGGGTTTTCCTTATCCTCGATGCCTCTTCTGATTGAAATCCCCCCTCCCCGGAGCCAAAACTAACCTTATTCCCCGACGCCCTGGAAGCAAATGGCTTCCAGCACGTCGGGGAACAAAGGGAAACCCCCAATGACGTCAGCGCGCCTCGCGTACTGACGTCATTGAGGGGGGGCGGGGGGAGGCAGGGGAAGCCCTTCCCCTGCCTTCCCCCCCAAAAACCCGACGATTGGATTCCCACGGGGGGAGCGCCAGCGCTTCCCCCGTGGGTGGTCTTATGATGAGCTGGACTCGTCATGAGCACACGACCACTGTGTGCCATGACAAGTCCAGCTCGTCATGAGCATCTAAGGGGTTAAAAAAAAAAAAAAACGGGAAGGGGGCAGCACGGCCCCCCTCCTGAGGCCAATTTAAGCCCCGCGGACCCCATCCCCCATGGCATGACCACATATACATATTTTTTCTTTTTTAATGGCGGGGGGCCGCGTGGCCCCCCTCCTGAGGCCTTTATCTGCCCTGGGGACCCCATCCCCTGAGGCATTGCTCTTTTAAAAAAAATTATTTATTTTTATTCGGGAGGGGGGCCGCGTGGCCTTCCTCCCGAGGCCAATTTCCGCCCCTGGGACCCCATCCCCCGGGGCATGGCCACATATACATATTTTTTATTTTTGCATGGCCCCCCTCCTGAGGCCTTTATCTGCTCTCTTTTTTAAAAAAATTTTATTCGGGGGGGACGTGTGGCCCCCTTCCCTGGGCCAATTATGTCCCCAGGGACCCCATCTCCTGGGGCCTGGCCTCTTTGATGGGGACCGTGGGGGAAGACCCAATGCCCCCACAGTCCCTGCCGGCTCCCTGCCTCCTGCGGGAGCCGGCATTGCTTTTGGGCAAGAGGAGCTTGTTTCCTCCTCTCGCTTCAATGAAGCAAAGCAGTGTTTGCTATGGCAGGGCGGGAGCAAAACAGCAATGTCCCTGGGGTGGGCTCCCCAGGACATTGCAGGAGCCGGCCCTGGGGGGTGGTGGTTACCCAGGGCCATCAAGGGCTACATGACAGGGGCCGCGTGGCCCCCCTCCCAGCATTTTTAAAGCCCCGGAGAGGTGGTGGTCCCCGGGGGTCCACAACAGACCCCCGTCCTTTATTTAAAATTGCCCCGGGGATGTAGTGGCAGTGTGGGGAGGGGCAGGAGCCCCCCACTTATTTAGATTAATTTAAGCCCCGGGGAGGTGGCGGTCCCCGGGGCTTGGGGGGCCTGCGAGGCCCCCGCTCATAATTAGGAGTGCCCCGGGGAGTTGGCGGTCCCCGGCGCAGCGTGGGGGGGCAGGAGGCCCCCCACACATTTTTTAACACAAAGCCCCGGTGAGGTGGCGGTCCCCGGGGCTGCGGGGGGGCCGCATACCCCCGCATATCATAAACAAAGCCCCGGGGAGGTGGCAGTCCCCGGGGCTGGTGGCAGTCCCCGGGGCTGTGGGGGCCCCCACACCATAATTAAGAATTGCCCCCGGAGCTGGCCCACCCAGGGGCTTGAAACAAATGAAGCGCGGGAGACCGCGCTTCGTTTTTTTTATAATTTGGACCGGATTCGCGCATCCAGCGCGAATTCGGCTGAAATTATTAAAAAAATGCTTTTTTTGGGACTGTGGGTCCTTGTGAGACCCCCTGAGCAGGCCTAGGGGGTCAGGGTGTTTCTACCCTGCCCCCTTTTCTTAATTTTTTCCTTTTTTTTCCTTTTTCTTGTGACTCAGTTACCGAGTCACAAGATGGCTGCCAACACATTCTGGTTTGGAGTGTTGGCAGCCAATCAGAATTTAGCTTGTGCTCGGGAGGATTTGTGAATCCTCCTCGGTGCTCAGATATCGATATTTTTATTTTTGGAATTTCTCAGGAACTACTGAACGGATTTACACCATTTAAAAAAAAGGTCGCTTTCTGAACCAAGAGCTACCTTTTTGCCAAATTTGGTGTAATTCCGTTCAGCAGTTTGGGCTGTAGCCTGTTCCAAAATTCCTATGGAAATTAACATGGGGAAACGCGTTTTGGGCCCCCCTTTTTTCTCAGCCCCCGCTTAATGAATCACCCCGAAACTTTCAAAACAGGAGCTGACCTGAGTGAAACATTAGTTTTGAAAATTTTGCAAAAATTCGTCAAACGGCGCCAAAGATATTGGCAAAAGAAAAAACGTTATTTGAATAGAAACAAGGTCCTAACTATAACTACCTACTGGCGACTGACAGTAGGTAATATACATATATATATACATACACATATATATATTTATGTATATATATATGTGTATATATATATATATATATATATATATATATATATATATATATATATATATCAAAAACAGCTCCCCACGAAGCCCCGAGGAGCATGAGCCGCACGCAAAACTGGAAATTCTTCTTTAATCAAGTCCAAAAACATGTAACCATGTGCCTCCCCAATGTGTTTCAGCATTTGCATTGATCACGGGTACTAGCGGCATTCACATCTGAATTCAATTTATGGCCCTCCAATGAGCCACAGTGTATCATGGTCCTGGTAGTCCATACATTCAATCATATCCCTCCAATAGGTACAATATTCATGGTACATGTTCAAAATTGCAGTAATTTAAAGGTCCAGAAGTCCCGTTATCGGCTTCGAATGACAGTCGAAACAGGCCCTCATAACGCAGTAATCTGCGGCGACAAGCACCACCCGTTTGAATTCCTCCAGGCGGCGCGTTGTCATTTTCGAGGTGGTGCTGGCTAACCCTGGTTGTAGCTCTCGTAGTAGCGCTACGCGTAGCTACGCGAGGTGCACTTTGCACTACGCGAGCTACGCGTAGCACTACGCGAACTGCGTAGTGCGGTAGGAAATGCTGTTCGCAATGATTGCACAGTGCCAGATGCTTGTCCGCACTGTGCAATCATTGCAAACGGCATCTTGCACAGTGCAAGCGGTCGTTTTCTGCCGCTCGAGTAGATTTGTACTCGAGTGGCATTTTTCTCAACGCGGACTGGTAGTTTCTCATTGCGAGCGGTCGCGAGCATACGCGACCACTCGCAATGAGAAACCTGACCTCCCCGCGTTGAGAATCTCGCCGGGAGGTTTATTTTCCACGCTCGCGATCAGCAACTTGATGTTGCTGATCGCGAACGAGGAAAAAGTCTCGCCGGGATGTCATTTTGCTCGCTCTCGGTCGCCAACTTGACGTTGAGGACTGCGAGCAAGCAAAAAATGCCCGCTACGCTTTTTTGCACTGTGCTACGTGCAATTCGCATAGCACGTAGTTGCGCAAACTACGCAAACTATGCGAGCGTAGCGTAGTTTTCCGCCCAGGCCTATTGCTGGCCCCTAACTGGCCAGGTTTTTATTTTCTCTCGATTTTGCAGTCGGGACCCCATCGCGGCTCTTAGCGCGCCCCCCCATGTAATGACAGGTTTAGCTTCGCGGCTCCACCTCAAATAAATCATTTAATAGTATATAATTAAGAAGGTAGTGTTGCATTCATGAACTTGCTTTATAGAGGTAGTGAGATTGAAGTTAATAATAAGACTACATTTGATAGAGTTAGTAAAAATATATAAAATTAAAAATTAAAAGTTAAACCTGAAAAGTGTATTGGGTTGTAGTACATTGAATTCGTGCTTTTGCAGATTTGTGACGGGTTCGCGAATCCACAAAAAATTAAAAAAGAGTCTGTATGTTAAAAAAAAAAAGATTCACTATTGTGTTATAGGGTGGCTCTAAGAAGAGCCCTTGTTTTCATTATGAGTTTGCTGTAGCTACATGTATGTGCGATGCACAGCTTTAGGTTGCTGAGAAAGACTCTATTTCCTTGATCTGTGAAGTGTACTCCATCACTTTTGTAGATGTCATCCATATCAAAACGTAGATTGTTGTTATAGATAGAGCCCATCCTACGGTCTCTGAGGTAAGCAGAAACAGCTTTATTGACATTCTTTCTAGCTTTCTCAATCTGTGGACAGAATTAATTTAACCACTTCCATTTCTGTCTTTGGCATGTATTAGAGTATACAAAGACAGTTTGAGGGAAAAGCAACATCAATTGTGCAAAGGTATCCTTCATGAGCATTTCCAGTCCTACTCCAGTCAATGTGCCTAGGTCATTGCCACCACAGTGCACAATCATGAGGTCAGGGGGTTGGAGATGCAAAAAGCTTTTAACCAAAGGCATCAATTGGTGCCACTTTAATACTCTCTGTGCAATCCATTTAATATCCACATTTTGCAAAGCTAGGTCTTTGTCAATACCTCTGTGTTCAGCATACCTTTTGCACCAGAAAACATAGCTGTGCCCTACAATCCATACTGTAAGCATATTGAAGGGATGTCTGGAAGTAATGAGAAGATGTCTGTAGCTGAGGTAGTCAGTTGGTAGAATGAGACGTATGTAAAATGGTGGACAAGATTCTGGTTTTGAAAAAGCAGATAACTGATTGAGTGTTCATGAGCATTGTACACTAAAAAATACGACACATGTTACTTTCCTAAAGAAGCATGTTTCTTATTGGTTATTAAAAAATGTTTGAAAGGTACAGTAGATAGGATTAGGTAATATTTTGCAAAAGTCAACCATACCTGCTATTTGCATTTGTAAGCTACTGTGCTGAACTTGAAAATATGTTGAACTTGTGACCTGCCAGTACAGTAGAGTGTTGCAGAAACTGTTACTATGGAAACTGGGATTAATCAGAATGGGGGAAGGGTTGAAACTTAACTGTGGTTTTAAAATATTAAATTGTAATTTAGATATAAGTGATATGTTATTAAAGTAAGATTTCCCTAATCAGTACTATGTTTAGAAGCGGTGTGTTCTTAAAAAATAATACTAGTATTATTAGTAATAGGTTTTTGAACTCCCGTATGGATTTGCGGCACCATTGCGATGCTACACTGTGGCACCGCGGTAGAGTCGCGACTCCAGAAAATTACATAACCAGTTTGGGCACTTTTAGAACACAGTTATAGGGTTAATATGTGTAACCAATAGAAATGTGTTTCACAATTTGAAATGATGTAGGAAGCAATTTGATTTTTTTCTTACATTTATTTGTGTGCAGAAAGAGAGGGAAAGTTTGCCGTTACTGGTTTTACCTTGTTGAGAGTGGTGCATTACA
Source organism: Calotriton arnoldi (assembly GCA_963921515.1). NCBI lineage: Eukaryota > Metazoa > Chordata > Amphibia > Caudata > Salamandridae > Calotriton > Calotriton arnoldi. The sequence goes on along the minus strand of CAWUFW010021105.1, from coordinate 112,141 downwards.
TTTATTGTGTGCAAAAGAAAATCTTTTATGAATTTCTGATATTTCATATTCTGCAATACTATTTGAAAGGTGAGTGAGAAATTTGTGAGGTGTATTATGTATTATGTAGTAGTGCTTTACTCTTTGTCGTGATATTTTTAGATTTGAAAAGCTTTATTTTCAAACTTTTGAAATTATTTGAGAACTGTGATGTTTGAAATATGTTATGAAATGTACAGATATGTATTGTAGTTTGTTTTTTTATAATGAAATGATGTTTGAAATAGTTTGTGCATATTAATATGCGTACATTAATAGATGGATTAGTGACTATGGTAGTTTGCATGAGTGTATGGAACGGTACAGTTCAAGTATGCCACATAATTTTAGGTGTCTCTTTCAAATTGGAAGTGCAGTCTGTTAAGTTTTAAGGTCTGCCTGGACTTGTGACTGAGATATGTGTGTACTTGCACATTTATTCTCATTTGTGTTATGGATCTGAAGATGCTAGATGTGTAAAACACAGATATACGTCTATTTGTATGTTTCTTTTATGTATGATAGAACTAGGAAAATGTGTAGACACATGGGTACATATTTTCAGGAATATTGTGAGATATACAACAGAGACGTGGAAAGGGTACTGCTTTGTCTTTTGCTAGGTCCAACAGTCTGAGTAGTAGTAGAATGGTGAAGTTGCAGCATGAAAGTGAGGTTTAACACATGTTGGCAGAGGGATTAGTGATTAGGCTACTTTGTATGAGTGTGTGGAAAGGTACACTTGAAATATACTGCATAATTTTTGGTGTCTGTTTGAAATGGGAAGTGCATTCCCTGAAGATTTAAGGTGTGCATGGTGTTGTAACTGAGGTATGTGTCTACCTGCACATGTATTCTTATACATGTTATGCATCTGAAGATGCTAGATGTGTAAAACGTAGGTATACGTCTATTTGTATGTTTCTTTTACATATGATGCCACTAGCAAAAGTTATAGACACATGCATGCATGCCTTCAGGAATATGGCGAGACTTACAACAGAGACATGTTAAGGGTTGCTGCTTTGTATTTGGCTAGGCCCAACAGTCTGAGTAGTAGTAGAATGGTGAAGCTGCAGCACAAATGTGAGTTTTAAGATATGTTGGCAGAGGGATTAGTGATTAGACTACTTTGTTTGAATGTGTGGAAAGGTACACTTGAAATACACTGCATAATTTTCGGTGTCTGCTTGAAATGGGAAGTGTAGTCTCCGAAGTTTTAAGGTGTGCATGGTCTTGTGACTGAGCTATGTGCCTACTAGCACATGTATTCTTATACGTGTTATACATCTGAAAAGGCTAGACCTATAAAACACAGGTATATGTCTATTTGTATGTTTCTTTTACATGTGATACCACTAGCAAAAGGTACAGACACATGCATGCTTGGTTTTAGGAATATGGTGAGACTTACAACAGAGACATGTGAACGGTTGCTGCTTTCTATTTGGCTAGGCTCAACAGTCAGAGTAGTAGTAGAATGGTGAAGCTGCAGCACAAAAGTGAGGTTTAAGACATGTTGGCAGAGGGATTAGTGATTAGACTACTTTGTATGAGTGTGTGGATACGTACACTTGAAATATACCGTATAATTTTTGGTGTCTGCTTGAAATGGAAAAGTGCAGTCTCTGAAGTTATAAGGTGTGCATGGTCTTGTGACTGACCTATGTGTCTACTAGCACATGGATTGTTATACGTGTTATGCATCTGAAGATGCTAGACCTATAAAACACAGGAATACGTCTATTTGTATGTTTCTTTTACATATGATGGCACTAGCAAAAGGTACAGACACATGCATGCTTGCTTTTAGGAATATGGTGAGACTTACAACAGAGACATGTGAAAGGTTGCTGCTTTGTATTTGGCTAGGCCCAACAGTCTGAGTAGGAGTAGAATGGTGAAGCTGTAGCACAAAAGTGAGGTTTAAGACATTTTAGGCAGAGGGATTAGTGATTAGACTACTTTGTATGAGTCTGTGGAAAGGTACACTTCAAATATACCGCATCATTTTCAGTGTCTGCTTATAATGTGAAGTGCAGTCTGTCAAGTTTTAAGATCTTGTGACTGAGGTATGTATCTACTTGCACATGTATTCTCATATGTGTTATGTATCTGAAGATGCTAGATGTATAAAACACAGGTATACATCTTTTTTTATGTTTCTATTATATATGATGCCACTAGCAAAAGGTAGAGACACATGCATGCATGCTTTCAGGAATATGGTGAGACTTATAGCAGAGACATGTGAACGGTTGCTGCTTTCTATTTGGCTAGGCTCAACAGTCAGAGTAGTAGTAGAATGGTGAAGCTGCAGCACAAAAGTGAGGTTTAAGACATGTTGGCAGAGGGATTAGTGATTAGGTTACTTTGTATGAGTCTATGGAAAGGTACACTTGAAGTACGCTGCATAAATCTACGTGTCTGTTTGAAATATGAAGTGCAGTCTGTCAAGTTTTAAGATCTGGATGGTCTTGTGACTGAGGTATGTCTCTACTTGCACATGTATTCTCATATGTGTTATGTATGTGAAGATGCTAGATGTAGAAAACACAGGTATATATCTTTTTTAGGTTTCTTTTATATATTATGCCACTAGCAAAAGGTAGAGACACATGCATGCATGCTTTCAGGAATATGGTGAAACTTAAAACAGAGAGATGTGAAGGGTTGCTGCTTTGTGTTTGGCTAGGATCAACACTCTGAGTAGTAGTAGAATGGTAAAGCAGCAGCAGAAAAGTGAGGTTTAAGACATGTTGGCAGAGGGATTAGTGATTAGGTTACTTTGCATGAGTCTGTGGAAAGGTACACTTGAAGTACGCTGCATAAATCTAGGTGTCTGTTTGAAATATGAAGTGCAGTCTGTCAAGTTTTAAGGTCTTCATGGTCTTGTGACTGAGGTATCTCTCTACTTGCACATGTATTCTGATGCACATGTATTCTGATACGTTTTATATATGATGCTGCCAGCATGCTTTCAGGAATATGTTGAGACTTACAGCTGAGACATGTGATGGGTTGCTGCTTTATATTTAGCTAGGCCCAACACCCTAAGTAGTCGCAGAATGGTGAAGCTGAGGCACAAAAGTGAGTTTTAAGACATGTTAGGAGACTGATTAGTGATTAGGCTACTTTGTATGAGTCTGTGGAAAAACACAGATATAGAACTATTTGTATGTTTCTTTTATACATGGTGTCACTAGCACAAGGTACAGAGACATGCATGGATGCTTTCAGGAATATGGTGAGACTTACAACAGAGACATGTGAAGGGTTGCTGCTTTATATTTGGGTAAGCTCAACATTTTAGGTGTTATTTTGAAATGGGAACGCCAGTCTGTGAAGTTTAAGGGACTTTATGGTGTTGTGAATGACGTATGTGTCTACTTATACATCTATTGTCTGATGTATTATACATCTGAACCTGGTTGGTTTGGGTAGTAGTAGAAAACTCCTTTAGTTCTGTTCTGTCATTCTGTTGCAGAGGTTGTGATGTCTTCTAAATGAAGGAATTGTGCAGTGTCTGACATAGCTTGTTCAATACTCAGGTGCCATATTTTATGAGTAGAAATGAATACATACGCTTTTTTTTACTCAAATTTAGATAGTATGTGCTCTGAGATATTACTGTTTAAACATTTGGTTCTTATTATAGGTTTGATAATATGTAAAGTATAATATTCTAAATATTTATGTGTTATGGAGACATTTGCAATTCAATTGAAAGTATTTATTTATAGATGAGAATATTTGTATATAATTATTTTAATAATATACAATTATTTTTAGAAACTATTTAAACTTTTCTTTCTTTAGATATTCACCATTATTAGTAAGAAAGATTGAGTATGACAAGAAAAGATCAAAAGAAAAGACAAGAGTACTATTTAAAGGAAAGAGAAAAGCAGAAATTTTAAACTAAAAAGTTTGTTAAAAGACTTTTAAAGAATGTAAAGAATTTTCAAAATGTGGAAAAGAGAAAGGAAAGTTCTACAACCAATCGGAAGGAAACGAAGAAAGGACATATTAATAGAAAATCATGTTATGGGAAAACAATCCATGTTGAAAGAAGGCTGAACGAATATAAAGACATAAGGATGAGGATGTATAGAAGTGGAGTACTACAAAATGTACTGAAAGATTGTAAAAAATATAAAAGAAGATCAGCAGCGTATAAGAAAAAGCAACAGATTGAAAGTGTAGTAGAGAAAGCTTTTGAATTGAAACAAACATTTTTTATATTGGTATTGAAGAGAATGAAAACATTGGATAAAACAATGCTGTTTATGAAGGAGAAAAACAAAAGAAAAAGAGTGGTTAATAGAAGTAACTTTTGCAAAACTTTTACTGGTGAATGGAAGCACACTTCTAGTACTGAGCCTTTCTTTAATGAAGAAAGCTATTTTCAACAAAACACATTAGTTCATGCAGTTGATACCAGTGGTCGATGTAATGAGATGAAATATGGTTGTCCAATCGAAAAAGAAAAGATGGTTCCTAGAAATGTGGAAGAAGTAATAGCTGAAGAAGTTCAAGGGAGACGTACACAAGCTCCAGTGTATAAGTGGGATTGTAGTAGTATTTGTAGTATTCAACAGGAATCTATTGATATGATACGAGTTTTCTTACGAGAATATGCCCAAAAAAGTGTTAAACAGAAGATTAAGATGTTGCAAGGACTAGATCCATGTAAAGTAAGAAAATATACTAACTTGCAGGGTCATTCTCTGGCTCGTCTTTCAAGAAAAGTGTGTCAAAGTACTTTCCATCATTTAAGAATGTTAGCAGTACACCACTCAGAAATGCGGAAGTTAGTAAGGAGACTCTACTATGTAAAAAGTCCTGCATTATGTTTAAGTGAAATGAACAAAGCTCTTTTGCATGGTTCAGTATCAGATGTAAAAAAAGTTTGTGATGATATACAGTTTCGTTTCTTTGGTTCACAAGAGGAGTGTAAAGAAAGTGAGAGCTTGATAAGTGTAGGTGTTGAAGAACAGGTGGAAGATATTAGTACTGACAAGTTTGCAGAAGAAATTACAAAGTTTAAGATAGTTTCAACTGAAAAACCAAACTATGTTTGCATTTGTTGTCGACGTACTCACTATACAAGTCAAACTAGGAATGTTGATCTATATTTAAAACGTGAAAAGGAAAACAATGATAAGTGGGAGCAACTTGGTACTTATTTGTTGGTGGAAATTCGTTTTGAGTTGGCTACTGATCAACGTATTTGTAAATATTGTTATAACAAATTAGAAGAGAACAAAATGCCAGCTAGAGCTGTACATAACAACTTAGAGTTGGTAGGTATTCCTCCGGAACTGGCAGATTTAAATACATATGAGTCCATTCTTATTCAATCTGTGCACCCTTTTCAGGCTATAGTTCATATGGAGGGTAAAACAGGTAAGGTGCCTCCAACAGATTTACAAAGAGGTCTGAAAGGAAGAGTTGTGTACTTACCTTTAGATTTTAAGGAAAATATTGAAACTGTTGGTATAGACAGGGAGGAAAGTGAGCCTGTAGTTATTCTAGTTAATGGTGTACCAACAAGGAGTCGGAAAATATTGCAAGAGTTTGTAGATGTTAACAAACTTCAAAAGGCTACATTGTATCTGGTGCATAATAAAATGTATCATAAGAATGTATGTGTTGATGAACAGGAAATATGTTTAGAAGATGAAACAGAAATTTCAAGTGGCCAAATAGAAAAAGTGGACAAGTCTAGGAGTTAAGAGATTTATGAACATTACAGTATACATCCTCTACATTAAAAAGTAGTGATAGGAAACAATATTGAATTATTTCAAATGAAGAAAGCAAAGGGAACTCCCATGAGGGTATGGGAAAAAGTTCAGAAGCACGTTGTTTTCACAGCTGTTCCCCACTGGAGAAGGTGAACAATATGATGAACGAGCAGTACAGATTCCAGCTTCAGAATACCGCTCAACAAGATTCTACTCAGAAGATCCAAGATTTCAACAGTGTATTCGATATATATTTAATCTTTTCTTTGAAAGTGATTTGTCTGTACTTTCATATGCAGTGAACCATATATTAAAAACAGGAGTTCATCTTCCACATGTTTCTGCAAAGGAATTCATGGACAAAGTTCAACAAAGAGATGAACAGTTAGAATCTCAGTTAATAAATTTGATGGCGTGTCAACGTGGTACCAATGAGTATTGGTATCGTCGTCATGGAAAACTTAAATGTATGCTACGAAACATAGGTACCCCTACATGGTTTGTGACACTTAGCTGTGCTGAATATGCGTGGGACGATTTACTTGAATTTCTACGACAAGCATATTTAAATGTAAAAAATATTGCATTGAAGACACCTGGAGAACTATGTTCCTTGGATCCTGTAAATGTCTAAAGTATGATGTCATTTATCTGCAATAAAAATATTCCTCCTCTTGGAGAAGTAACTGATTTCTTTTGGCAAAAAGAGCACCAAGCTAGAGGTGCTCCTCATATACACATGCTATTATGGATCAAGAATGCTCCAAAATTTGGAACTGATACTGATGAAAGTGTTTTGTCTTTCATTGAACAGTATATTACCTGTGCCATTCCAAGAGAAGGAGGAGAAAACACCTTGAGATGACAAGGTTTACAGTTTCAAAGTCATCAATGTGGCAAATACTGTTGACGAAAATACAAGTCTAAGGGAACATTTTATACAAAGTGTTGTTTTGGATTCCCATGTCCAATAATTTCAAAAGGAATATTAAATAGTTTTATATCAGCAGTAAGACATACAATAACACAGAAATCTCCAAAGAATACATACAACTTAAAAAGAACTGAAGATTCAAAGTATATTAATGACTACAATCCAGTGATTTTGACAATGGGAAATGCAAACATGGCTATTCAATATGTTGCAGATAATTCAATTGCTGTTGCTCGCTATGTTACATCATATATAACTAAATCTGAAAAGACAGAGATAAAAGAAATGTGGGAAGAAATTTCACAGGAAAAAAGTCTTAGCAAGAAATTGTACAGCTGTAGCTTGAAAATGCTTTCCCACAGAGAGATTGGATCCTGTGAATGTTCTGATCAGTTGAGTTCTGCCAGTTTATATTCAAAGTCAAGAGGAATCATTTGGATATGTTTATGTCTTGCCTGCACATGAAATAGAGTATTGAAAACATTACAAGAAAACAAATACTTAGCACTGAATGAACCAGAAAGTACAGATATTGTTAAAGCTAATATGTTGGATACATACTATCCCAAAAGGAGTCCATATCTGGAAAACGTATGTCTCTATGAAATACTTCAACATTATAGCTTTAAAAGAAACATTACTGAAAATATAAATGAAGAAAAATTTGCAGTAATTGGATGTGACGGATGTTTGGTAAAACAAGTCAAAGGAAATCTTATTAACCACCGTAAACTCAGTTGCAAAAGTCCAGAAAGAGGGAATTTTTCTATTTAGCACTTCCTCAATTGTACAAGCCTTGGCGTAGTGAAGCGGAATTACTTGGAGATTTCGACTTCCATGAAGATTCTTTTAATGCATGTAAAGATAGCATTCAATGCACAATCTTCCCAACTTATCTACAAATGTTAAATGGTGAGATTGAACAAGAAACTACTATTGCATCTGAAATAGCTGGAGACAGTTCTCAAGATAGTCAAAGTTCGGGTCCACTAAGTCAAGATCCACTAGGACAACCAATTATTAAATATGAAGCAGCAATAGCCATGAATGAAGCAGAAACTGCAATGCAACAAGCACAACAGGATATTATTCAGTTGGAAAAGTTAGAGGAACAACTAAACATTGAACAAAAAAAATATATCAACAAGTGACAGACCAGATACAACATGGTTTGCAACATGAAAAAAAGAATGCCAACGCTCATCATTTAAACCTATTCTAATGTACATCAGTGGTCAAACTGGAACAGGAAAAAGTTTCTTAAATAAACTTTTGACCAGTTATCTATACAAAATTACAGAATCACATTTATCTTGTGTTGGAACAGCTCCAACTGGATTAGCAGCACACAACATTAAAGGGATTACTTTACATCGATTACTTATGCTACCAGTTGAACATGAAAATAAATTGGAACATCACAAGCTATCTGGAGAAGCTTGTTATGAAGGCTCAAGAGTACTGAAGAAAATGAAACTTCTAATTATTGATGAGGTGAGCATGGTCTCAAACTTTATGCTTGTCTTTGTACACTTGAGAATGCAACAGATTTTAAATACAGATTACGATGTTCTATTTGGAGGAAAACATGTAATTGTATTTGGCGATCTACTAAACTTACTCCTATAAAAGGGCAACCTGTTTTTAAAACACTTGTCCATGACAATACTAAAAAATCTTTGGGAAGTAATGGAATTGTGATCATTTGGTCACATTTTGAATATAAAGAACTTATTAAGAATATGCAACAAGCAAGTGATGAACATTATGGAAATATTCTTCAAGATATAAGAATTGGTGTATTGACAAAACATGGTAAACTAACTTTAGAAAGTCGACTATAAGGAACTTGTTACAACTGGAAATACAGAGGCTCAAATAATGGGCAATAATCTTGAAGAAAAGAAATCTATAGTTTGCCTAATGCCTACACTGCAAGAGTGTTCTACATTTAATCAAGAACCTTTAAAACTGGAAAAACAACAAATAGTGGAAATTGAAGCTATTGATAAAATTGAACATCAAGGAGTGACTATTGTTCTCACAGAGAAACTACAGTCAAAATTGGATTCTTTGGAAAAGTCTGTATCTAAGACTGCAGGCTTAGAAAAGACTTTACATGTATGTATAAACTGTCGGGTAATTTTATGGCGTAATTTGAATGTAGAAGAAGGTTTAGTAAATGGAGCATGGGTAAAGTTGCTGATTTTGTAAATTTTCAGAACAGAGGTGGAATAGAATTTTTGAAGATAAAATGTGATCAGATTAAAGAGGTAAGACAGATTTGGCGTTGTGTTGTATGTTTTTTGCTTGTAAAAGACTTGTATGTTCACAGAAAACAGTTTCCTTTGTCTTTAGCATATGCAGTAACTATTCAAACATCTCACGATTTAAGTATAGACAGTGCTTTGGTAAATATTGGAAGTACAGTATTCAAAGAGGGAATGGCATACGTTGCATTGTCTCGAGTAAGAACATTATCTGGTTTGTATTTGATTGATTTTGATGAGAAAAAGGTTAGTGCTAATGCAAATTGTGTAAGAGAGTACAATCGTTTAAGAAGACTTTATACTCCTCATTTAGGTGAATATCCCATATATGAGAAACGTGTAGTGTGACCAAAACGGAAATATGTCAAACATTCAATTGAGATTCAAAAAAAAGAAAACAATTGAAGAGAATCATGAAGGTGTAAAGAAAATGAAAATTGAAACTGTTGATGAGATTGTAGGATACCAGTTGGAAAACAGTTCAGGTATCAACTACTATGCTAATGTGATTTTGAATGATGTGTTTTATCTAAAAGAGCTTTATTGTGAAATTATGGGAAATCATGAAAAAAGATTTTGTTCTTTATTACGTCATGTATTTCAACAGTTGGTAACTGACAGATGTAAAATCCATACTGCTTCTGGGGACATCTTTTGGATATATGTATTGGTTCTTTGACATTTACTCTTAATGTACAACAAAATGCACAAGAATTTCTAATGCTTATGCTTGGAGTATTAGAACATGAAGGAATACAGATTGAAAACATATTTGGAGTAAGTTACAGATGGGATCATAAATGTGAAGAGTGTTCATTTACTTCCAGCACTGAAATAGACAGAACGATTTATATACTTGACGATACCAGATTGCAAATCATTACCTTTTAACAAATTAGTAAAAACAGACAATCAGGATATGAAATGTTCGCATTGAAAATCAGACATGTTGTCTACATGACATATAGAAAGATCTGGAAAATATCTCATTTTAATTTTTCAACATTGTAGAGCAAAGGGAAGAAAATTGGAAACCAAGTCAAATATCTTGGAGAACTTTTATAGCAGTGGCTATTATTTTCCATGATGGACCTACTACAACATCTGGACACTATACTGTGTATATAAAATGTAATAAAGGATGGACACATTGCAATGATGCCCACTTGAAATTCAAATCTAGGTTGCCTTTCGAATTACCAAATTCATATTTAATATTTTTAAAGCCAAAGTTTTGAATACATTATTCGGCCAATTGGGAAGATGTGAACACAAATTAAAAAATGTATATTGGATTTTTCGAGCTGAAATTTTGGATACATTATTCGGCCTATTGGGAAGATGTGAACAGAAAGTGGACAGGATTGAATTCATTACTATTTATAATTAGTGTTTGGGTTATTATTTGTGCTAATTGATATTGCATTTGGAAAATTGTGTTTAAATCAATAGTTTATATATTTGTTGTCTATATTGTACCAGATGTAAATGAGAGTGTACATTTTAGCAAATGTACTTGAGAGTAATAAAAGACTTAGGGGTCGATTCCGATCTCGGCCGGAAGCGCACCTAACAATATTCGTCCGGAAAAAATACAAGCCGAACGCGTGTTTCCCGACCGATTCGAAAACTCGTCCGAACGAACAAGTACGATGCGCATAACAGCCCGGATTCCGAGCGAGCCGTACTCACCCATTTCAGCTCCTGTTCCCCGCCCAAGCCGGATCCGTAAACGCCGATTCGAGTCGTACGGCGCAGACCGTAAGTCAAACACCAATAACACAAACAAACGACACGTACCCGAAATATGTCACACACACATAGGGATGCACAAATGACGTACACCAGCAACAGCATAACCATAGGGGTGGGATGGCCATCACCAATGCCATACACACCCATAGGGGAATGGATGCCTACCACTACCACCACCCCTACTCAGGGGGGCCTGGATGCCTGTCACTACTACCATCCCTACTCATAGGGGGATGGATGCCTACCACTAACACCACCCCTACTCAGGGGGCCTGGATGCCTACCACTACCACCACCCCTACTCAGGGGGCCTGGATGCCTGTCACTACTACCATCCCCACCCTTAGGGGGATGGATGCCTACCACTACCACCACCCCTACTCAGGGGGCCTGGATGCCTACCACTACCACCACCCCTACTCAGGGGGCCTGGATGCCTGTCACTACTACCATCCCCACTCATGGGGGATGGATGCCTACCACTACAACCACCCCTACTCAGGGGGCCTGGATGCCTGTCACTACTACCATCCCCACCCTTAGGGGGATGGATGCCTGCCACTACCACCACCCCTACTCAGGGGGCCTGGATGCCTGTCACTACTACCATCCCCACCCTTAGGGGATGGATGCCTGCCACTACCACCAACCCTACTCAGGGGGCCTGGATGCCTGTCACTACTACCATCCCCACTCATGGGGGATGGATGCCTACCACTACCACCATCCCTACTCAGGGGGCCTGGATGCTTACCACTACCACCACCCCTACTCAGGGGGCCTGGATGCCTGTCACTACTACCATCCCCACTCATAGGGGGATGGATGCCTGCCACTACCACCACCCCTACTCAGGGGGCCTGGATGCCTGTCACTACTACCATCCCCACTCATGGGGGATGGGTGCCTACCACTACCACCACCCCTACTCAGGGGGCCTGGATGCCTACCACTACCACCACCCCTACTCAGGGGGCCTGGATGCCTGTCACTACTACCATCCCCACTCATAGGGGATGGTTGCCTACCACTACCACCACCCCTACTCATGGGGGCCTGGATGCCTGTCACTACTACCATCCCCACTCATAGGGGGATGGATGCCTACCACTACCACCACCCCTACTCATGGGGGCCTGGATGCCTGCCACTACCACCACCCCTACTCAGGGGGGCCTGGATGCCTGTCACTACTACCATCCCCACTCATAGGGGGATGGATGCCTACCACTACCACCACCCCTACTCATGGGGGCCTGGAGGCCTGTCACTACTACCATCCCCACTCATAGGGGGATGGATGCCTACCACCACCACCACCCCTACTCATGGGGGCTAGATGCCTGCCACTACCACCACCCCTACTCATGGGGGGCTGGATGCCTGTCACTACCACCAACCCTACTCAGGGGGGGCTGGATGCCTGTCACTACTACCATCCCCACTCATGGGGGGATGGAGGCCTACCACTAACACCACCCTACTACCACCCCTACTCAGGGGGGCATGGATGCCTACCACTACCACCACCCCTACTCATGGGGGCCTGGATGCCTGCCACTACCACCACCCCTACTCAGGGGGGCCTGGATGCCTGTCACTACTACCATCCCCACTCATAGGGGGCTGGATGCCTACCACTACCACCACCCCTACTCATGGGGGCTGGATGCCTGCCACCACCATCACCCCTACTCAGGGGTGCTGGATGCCTGCCACTACCACCACCCCTACTCAGGGGGCCTGGATGCCTGTCACTACTACCATCCCCACTCATAGGGGGATGGATGCCTACCACCACCACCACCCCTACTCATGGGTGGCTAGATGCCTGCCACTACCACCACCCCTACTCATGGGGGGCTGGATGCCTGTCACTACCACCACCCCTACTCAGGGGGGGCTGGAAGCCTGTCACTACTACCATCCCCACTCATGGGGGGATGGATGCCTACCACTAACACCACCCTACAACCACCCTTACTCAGGGGGGGCTGGATGCCTGTCACTACTACCATCCCCACTCATAGGAGGATGGATGCCTACCACTACCACCACCCCTACTCATGGGGGGCTGGATGCCTGCCACCACCACCACCCCTACTCAGGGGGTGCTGGATGCCTGTCACTACTACCATCCCCACTCATGGGGGATGGATGCCTACCACCACCACCACCCCTACTCATGGGGGCTAGACGCCTGCCACTACCACCACCCCTACTCATGGGGGCTGGATGCCTGTCACTACCACCACCCCTACTCAGGGGGCTGGATGCCTGTCACTACTACCATCCCCACTCATGGGGGGATGGATGCCTTCCACTAACACCACCCTACCACCACCCCTACTCAGGGGGCTGGATGCCTGTCACTACTACCATCCCCACTCATAGGGGGATGGATGCCTACCACTACCACCACCCCTACTCATGGGGGCTGGATGCCTCCCACCACCACCACCCCTACTCAGGGGTGCTGGATGCCTGCCACTACCACCACCCCTACTCAGGGGGCCTGGATGCCTGTCACTACTACCATCCCCACTCATGGGGGATGGATGCCTACCACTAACACCACCCTACCACCACCCCTACTCAGGGGGGCTGGATACCTGCCACTACCACCACCCCTACTCATGGGGGACTGGATGCCTGCCACCACCATCACCCCTACTCAGGGGGTGCTGGATGCCTGCCACTACCACCACCCCTACTCAGGGGGGCCTGGATGCCTGTCACTACTACCATCCCCACTCATAGGGGGATGGATGCCTACCACCACCACCACCCCTACTCATGGGTGGCTAGATGCCTGCCACTACCACCACCCCTACTCATGGGGGGCTGGATGCCTGTCACTACCACCACCCCTACTCAGGGGGGGCTGGAAGCCTGTCACTACTACCATCCCCACTCATGGGGGGATGGATGCCTACCACTAACACCACCCTACAACCACCCTTACTCAGGGGGGGCTGGATGCCTGTCACTAATACCATCCCCACTCATAGGAGGATGGATGCCTACCACTACCACCACCCCTACTCATGGGGGGCTGGATGCCTGCCACCACCACCACCCCTACTCAGGGGGTGCTGGATGCCTGTCACTACTACCATCCCCACTCATGGGGGGATGGATGCCTACCACCACCACCACCCCTACTCATGGGGGGCTAGACGCCTGCCACTACCACCACCCCTACTCATGGGGGGCTGGATGCCTGTCACTACCACCACCCCTACTCAGGGGGCTGGATGCCTGTCACTACTACCATCCCCACTCATGGGGGATGGATGCCTACCACTAACACCACTCTACCACCACCCCTACTCAGGGGGGCTGGATGCCTGTCACTACTACCATCCCCACTCATAGGGGGATGGATGCCTACCACTACCACCACCCCTACTCATGGGGGCTGGATGCCTGCCACCACCACCACCCCTACTCAGGGGTGCTGGATGCCTGCCACTACCACCACCCCTACTCAGGGGGCCTGGATGCCTGTCACTACTACCATCCCCACTCATGGGGGATGGATGCCTACCACTAACACCACCCTACCACCACCCCTACTCAGGGGGCTGGATGCCTACCACTACCACCACCCCTACTCATGGGGGACTGGATGCCTGTCACTACTACCATCCCCACCCTTAGGGGGATGGATGCCTACCACTGACACCACCCCTACTCATAGGGGGCTGGATGCCTGCCACTACCACCACCCCTACTCATAGGACGGGTAATGCATGAAACAACCAGCATACTCCCACATAAGGAATGTCTGAAAATTACATCCCCCAACACCATGACAAGCGTGTGTAGTCTGTGTCAAATGCCTACAACACTGAACATGACATTGAACATACAATGTGACCCCCATCACATGTGTCACACATAAATGTGTGTGGCCTCCACAATGCAAGCCGAGCATGACCACTGTGGCAATGGGTTCGAACACCCCATCACCACAGTGACAAAAAGGTAAGTGTGGGGTCCATAGCTGAAGCACATTTTGAACAGTGTGGCAATGGGGCCTAAAGCCCCATCATCACAGTGACCAAAAGGTAAGTGTGGGGTCCATAGCTGATGCACATTTTGAACAGTGTGGCAATGGGGCCTAAAGCCCCATCACCACAGTGACCAAAAGGTAAGTGTGGGGTCCATAGCTGAAGCACATTTTGAACAGTGTGGCAATGGGGCCTAAAGCCCCATCACCACAGTGACCAAAAGGTAAGTGTGGGGTCCATAGCTGAAGCACATTTTGAACAGTGTGGCAATGGGGCCTAAAGCCCCATCACCACAGTGACCAAAAGGTAAGTGTGGGGTCCATAGCTGATGCACATTTTGAACAGTGTGGCAATGGGGCCTAAAGCCCCATCACCACAGTGACCAAAAGGTAAGTGTGGGGTCCATAGCTGATGCACATTTTGAACAGTGTGGCAATGGGGCCTAAAGCCCCATCACCACAGTGACCAAAAAGTAAGTGTGGGGTCCATAGCTGAAGCACATTTTGAACAGAGTGGCAATGGGGCCTAAAGCCCCATCACCACAGTGACCAAAAGGTAAGTGTAGTCATGGTAAAAGCTGCCAAAGCCAAACTGCATGGATGATTCCTGGTCACACAACAACAAACACATCAGTGGCATAGTAGTGCTTGTGTCCCATAGCAACATAGATTGGGTGAGGCAAACAGTGCAGTGGCAATGAAACATCGTTTTGGCCATGTGCATACAAACATCACCCATGGGGGCTCACATTGTCAACATTCACAAATAACACAATGACATAAGTGACCATCATAATGCAGACCCACATATCTGCACCAATGGACACACAAATGTAGATATCCTGTGGAGACTGTAGATGTCAGGTGAACAAATACCATACCATGGCAGCAATGGGACATACAAACCATGATTATTGTGCTGACTGATGACCTAGGAGTAGGCCTGGGCGGTAAATTCCGTTCCGCTTGCGCAATTTGCGGAATTTGGGTAATTTCGCGTTCCGCGGAGAACGCGTAATTGCCAAAAATTCCGCGATCCGCGGCTTCGCAGAATTTTTTGCTTGTTCGCGCTTTCAATGTGCGTGTTTGCGACATATTTCCCCCCGAGCACGCAAACAGCATTCGCGAACAGGAAAAAATCATCGTGAACGGGCGGAACAAGCAATTCCGCGTGTTCGCGGAACTTTTGCGTGCTCGCGGAGATTTTTTACCATTTCGCGGAACTTTGCGTAACGCGACTACGCAAATTCCGCCCACCCCTACCTAGGAGTCTCTGGGACAGCAGGGGAAAGCCACCAAACAACATACAGCCAATGGCACACTCAAGATATGCCAATGCAGTGGTGCAAATGCACAAACACAAACAGGCAGACTCACACTGCATATCAAACACAACAGGTGATGGGGGTGTGTGCCAGTGTCCCCAGGCAACCACACAACACATGAGGAGGCCTGAATTCCAATTACACAGATGTGTATACAGTGCCATACAAAAGTAACTCATGGATCGGATTCCCTATGTGGGCAAACAGGCCTTGTTAGATGAGAGGGAGCCCAAATTACACATGTCACACAAGCTTGTAGGAACAGCAACTAACACAGCAAGAGACAGCCCCACCACAGCACTACCCCCAGGGACCCCACATTGTGGTGACACTAGCCTGCATGATAATCCCACTGTGATGACAAAGGTAGATGTCATTCACACTGTGAACCACAGCCATGTGTCCTGAGCAACAAACTACCATCACACCTACACAAGCACAAATCAATCAAAACGGCCTGCCAGCCAAGGCCAATATGGAGGTAGGGGTCTAGCCATGCAACAACTCACATTTGCACACACTCAACACCACACACCTTGATCTCCACCAATGTGCAGCAGTGAAGCTCACATGGACTGGTGACATTGCACATGCACCCATGACAATCCCAGGGGTGGTGGTGGGAACTAAGGTGCAGAAACCCATCACACATGGCCAGTCAACAAGACTCGTGAATGTCTGACACACTGCACAGTACGCGGTACATGGGCATGACGTGAAATCCACCCCAATCAATGGGATTCCGGCCATAGTCACACACCAATGAAGAAGCCAAGGTGACCCACAAAGAACACACGTACACAACTTCCAACATTGCAGCTCTGACCCTGAGGAGTGGCAGCAGTCACACACACAACGTGTCACAATCACTGAAAGCTAGCAGAAACTGTAAATTACATGACTTGTGTAACCAACAAGTGCCAAGGGGAATCCTGACTGTGTCCCATCTGCGTTTGCCCACATCCCCAGCCCTGACAACAAAGACAACTAGGGATGGCAACCTGATGGACATTAGTTTGCCATGCACCCACATCCCTGAGAAACCAGGTCCAAGATGCTGGATGAACACAGAACAACTCAGCAAGCATCACAAACAGGAACATCCGTAGGGACACAGCCTGTGTAGGAAAAGGGAAGGGAACACGCACAGACATGCTTACACAACATGGGCCCAGGCAATGTCACGGGATTACACACTGCCATGAGGGCACTCCACTCCTGTGGAAGGTCCGCTGTGCCAAACCTTGTCTGTGCACGACTCAAACATGTCAGCAGAACACTCGGTCAGTGAGTCAACAACTACAACATACTGAAGGCTCTGCTCACATCAGCCTGGGTACGGGAGTGTCACGTCAGTCATCTGCATACACCCAAAACACGTGTCAAGCAAGTTGCACTGTATACACAGATGAGTCCTTCAACATTGATGTGCTAAACTGCATGTCCAGTGGAGATGGGCACACAGTCAGGGAAATAGAAACATTGAACAGTGGTAAGCCCACCAGATGTGCATCAGTGTAAGACAAAGATGTTAATTTACAAATGCAAAACGTACATCCCTGTGTCAAATGCTGAACATTACACCCTCAGACTGCAGCAAAGGATGCTATAGATCCAGACTACATCAGGACACATATCCCATGGACCACATGGAGTCCATCACAGCAACACTTTATTTTCCTGATCTGAACACTATTACAACTGCAAATGCATGATGATACTCATCTACATCATGTACATCAAAAGAAAAACCAAAAGTAAACAAAAAGAGGCTTTATTCAGCACATGTCTAACTAAAATTTTAAGTCCAAAAGAAACTAAGGCCAATGGCCAGTCCAAATACACAGTCCCAACAGGGTGATATGTGACAACTTGTCACCCATTGCTTGCCTGCACTGGTACGGACAGGGGACATCCCCCTTGGAGGGGCATACAAGGGGCAGGCCAGGCACCGCAGGGACAGGATCAGGGGATGCCAGAGTGAGGCAGTGAAAGGGTGGTGGGTGCAGGAGTGTCACCGGCAACTGCAGTGGAGGTGTCTGACTCAGGGGGCCGGCACCACTGTAGGGCACAAGTCAGATGGTGTGGGTGCTGCAACCACTGCAGTGGGCCGGTCAGATGGAGTGGACTGGGTCCCCACTGCAGTGCCTGAGTCAGACGGGGTGGTTGTGGACTCCACTGCAGTGCATGACTCCAAGGGAGTGGAAGGGGGGCAGATGAGGTGGGCAGGACAGAGGGGGGACCCGGTCTCCACACCAGTGGCACAAACAGGCAGAGCGTCTGGTTTGGGGGTGGAAGAGCAAGTGGCAGGGGGGAGGGCCTAAGCAGTTTGGGGATGCGGTATCGGTGTGTGGGGGAACCTGGGGCAGGGTGTGGAGGTGGAACCTGTGAAGTGGTGGCCTGGGGGATGGAGGAGAGAGACTGGGTAAAAAAAAAATTAAAAAAAATGTAAGTCCGTTTTTATATAGCGCAGCTACTCACCCTTACGGGTCTCAAGGTGCTGGGGGCCGTCGTGGAAATTAAGTGAGCTATTGCCCAGAGTCACATGGTGCTGAGCTGAGCTGCCGCCGGAGCCGGGGATCGAACCGTGAACCCTGTGCTCTGAAGTCAGCTGCCCGGGCCGCTGCACCACACCTCTCCACTGGTGGTGGAGCTGCGTGGTGGTGGTGGTGGGGTCTTGCCCTTCCTGGTCCGGGGGGACTTCCGAATGGGGTCCTCAGTCTTCCTGCGCCTGGGGAGGGTGTCCGGGGGCGAGGGGCACTCCCCTCTGTGTGGGTGGACTTCCTCTTCCCCGGTATGCTGGATCAGCAGGATCGGAGGGGAAGAGGCCGAGGTCACAGAGGAAGAGCTGCTGTGTAGGTGGGGTTGCAGGTGAGGCAAGGGAAGGGGTCTTGGAGGGAGAGGATTTGGAGGACTGCGGAGTGACTGTGGATGCCTGTGTGTGTGTCTGTTCCCCATCCCCTGTGTGTGTGGTATCAGTCCCCTGAGGATGCTTGTGTGCACGTCTTGCCTTTCTTTTGGGTGTGTCTGTGCTGCTCGTGTCTGTGTGTTTGGGTGATTGTGCAGGTGTGCATGTGCTTTGGACAGGTAGGGTGCCAGGAAGTGTGGATGGGGCAGAGGTAGGAGGGGTGAGGGACTGTTGGAGGAGGGACACTGCTGCCGTCAGGGAGGAGTCCATGGACTTATTGCTCCTCTGTAGGGCAGACATACCCGTCGAGATGCCCTCCATGAACGACACCAGCTGTATCAACAGAGTGGTGTGTGCATGGAGGACACTCAGCATTGCTGTCTGCCCTACATGGAGCTGCCGAAGTAGGTACACAGACTCCTCACTCAGGGCAGCAGGGGACACAGGTGTAGGAGAGTAGGATCTGCTTCACATGGGTACCCCCACTTTTTGCTGATGCTTCACTGTTTTTAGACCTTAGTCTGGCTGGGGCCCTGCTAATCAGGGCCCCAGTCTATCTGCTTTCTCTGTAAAAAGGTTTCCATGTGCCTTAGGCACATCTCTGATTGGAATCTGGAGTGCCCTTATAAGTCCCTAGTATATGGTATACTATGTACCCAGGGCATAGGTACCTCAGAGGCCTATCAGGGGCTGCAGCATGTATTGTGCCACCCCTGGAAGGCCATCCAAAATGACACCACAGGTCTGCTACTGCAGCCTGGGTAAGGTGGTGCATGCACCCCTTACTGTGATATAGGCTACCTATATCACTACATACATACACACATATAAACCTATAAGTCACTCCTATGGCAGGCCTTATCAATCCTGAAGGCAGAGTGTGTTGTTCCTATGTGAGAGGGTGCCCCTGCATGAGCTGGGCCCCTCTGCAGCGTTCGGAGACCCTTCTCTGATGCTGTTTGTAGTGCAGCCCGACCATATACTCTTAAGCGCATTATAACCTCGCGTTAAATGCTAACTTTGGGATGGCTGCACGGAAACATGTCGTGTTTGGTGTCAAACATCTTGGAATACTACCCCCCGCCAGTTCTGGCAGCAGGGGTAGCATTCCACCCTTCTAGAGGGAGACACATGTACACACCGGTATACCCGGTACTGACTTTCCAGAGCCCTGGCATCACAAAATGGATGCCGCTGCCACAGACACGAGTCTGGCCTCCTGCTGCTGACCGAAACTCCGGCAGGGGAGGCCTGGACAATAGGTTTCCTGTCCCAGGGAGGTGTAACCACCTCCCCAGACAGGATAGTGTGTATTGGGGCTGGGCGGGAGCACTCTCTGGTGCTTTGAAGTCCTGCACTGGGGGCACATTTGGTGTCCCTGTGCATACCCCAGTTCAAACCGGCTCAGGACTTCCAGCCCCTGCTCTGGCGCGAAACTGGACAAAGGGAAAGGGGTGTAACCACCCCTCTGCCCTGACCCTCCCATAGGTGGGGCCACAGAGTATGTCCAACCCCCTACCTTAGTATAAGTATGGGACCCCAGTCCTTAGGACTTTAGATTTACCTGGATGAAACTCTGACACAGAATCCTGGACCTTCGACGCTCTACTTTAAGATTAGAGGACTGAAGAATCTCCCTTGGGGTCAAGGAGTGACTCCCCTGCTTGGCAGGCACCAACGAAGCAACTGTCCGGTCTGCATCGCTGAAGCTCCCGCCAGATGCCGAAGTCTTTGCATCACCAGAGGTGGATTTCCAGACTTCCCCGAGGCTACCCTGAGTCCCCAGCAGAGCTGAGGCCCGTGGCTATCGTGGGTAATGTGGAACCGTGACCCCTGGACACCGTGTACTTTTGTAAGTCCATCCTCTTCTGGGTATCCCACGAAGTTGTGCTTTGGGATTCGAGTAACCCCAGCCTCCCGCACCGACTGCACTGAAGATCACTGGCCTTCACTCCACGAGTGTCCTGTGAGCCAGCTCCACGTGTGTCGACTCGAGGCCCCTTTGCGGTTGCTAGTCCGTTGGCTAGTAGGCCCTCCCGAAGGCCAATCTTCTTCTGCTTGGGCTCCCTGGTTGCTCCAGGCGTGCCCTGACTTACCCTCACTGGGTGAGTCCCACAGACCTTGCTGGTCTGCAACATCGTCCTTCTTCCATTTCCACAAGACTTGCCGTTGCCAAGGCTTGTTGGGTCCAATCCGGTCACCGCCACCCCTGCAATCGAAAGACATTGTGGGACAGCTGGAATCCAGCTCCTGGTTGTCGTCAACGCCTCCTGGACCTCGTGGCTGAAGAGTCAAGATGACCGTCAACCTACCTGAAGCACTCAACATCGGTGGGCATCTGCTCATCGCCTTCCTGGTCACTGGCTAGTGACCCAGACTCTGTCCCCTCTGCTTTCAGGTTCTTCAGATCTTCGATCCACCTTTGGATCCACCTGAACACTTTCGACTTGGCCGCCAGCAGCACTTTGCAGCAGATCGCCATTGAAAGCGACGACGAAACCCGACCCCGAAAGACACCTATGCACCCGGCTCCCCTGGGTGAGGTAACTCGAGTACTCCGGTGCTCCCATGGGTATTGACACTAGAACAGCCTAGTTCTCAAAGGGTTTGCTCCAAGTCCTCCTCTAAGTGTCCCTTTTCTTTTAAATTCAAACCGCGACTTTCCCCATAGAAGTTAACGGCGATTCGCGGCTGTGTTCATACACTGCACGCGTCCCCCGTGGGTCCCCTGTGTCACTACCTTGGGTGGTTCCTTGTGGTCCAAGCACTTCTACAGGCTCTAGGCCCTGTGTCTAGCTCAGTCGTGGTTCTTATACCACTTTATTGGTATATGGTTTGGTACGCCCCTAGGGCTCAAACGTGTATTTGTGCTATTACTGTAGATAACTAACTTATAATTTATGTACTTTGAACTCTAGCCTCATAAAGAGACTAGAGGGGTGTGTTTAGCAATAAATACATATATTTTGAATATATACCTGGTGTGGTCCTCTTTCATTTGGTCACTCAAGAGATTATAGACTGGTAAAACAAGCTGCTTTACATTCCTTCAAGACTTAGCCTGAAGGCTGCTCTCCATAGCTACCACTAGGATAGCTTTCAATAAAGGTTGTCTTTAACCTATCTCCAATAAGGGGTTGTTTGGACTGGTGCAAGGTGCCCACTATAATTAGTGGACAGCATATGCCAGGCCAACTTCTCACAACAGGGGCAGGGGGTGCGGTGCCTGGCACGAAGGAGACATGCTCCCGAACACAGGAGCCTCCACGGACCTCTGGAATCGGAGCCAATGGGAGGGTGGTGGTGGTGGTGGTGGTGGCGGGGCCAGACAGACTAGCTGGGGTGTGGTGGCTGCTGACACCCGCCTCCACAAGGGAGTCATCCTCCGAGCTGCTGTGGTCCTCAGCTGAGGTGGATGGTGCTGAGGACTCCTCGGTGTGGCTCCCCTCGCCCTCCGTGCCACTGGGTCCCTCCGACCACTCGTCGGCTGCTGACCCAGTCTGGCTCTGCAGCTCCTCCTGGTCCGTGGAGCTGTCCCCTCTTGTGGCCGTGGATGTATCTGCAAACAATTAGGGAAACAGACAAACATCAGTCACCTGCACTGACCGCACACACCACAGTAAGTACAGCACATTACAGAGCAAGCCCTGGCATCCTTAGTTGAACATTGCCAAAAGTCCTCACAGAGATTCGGAGAAGCCAATTGTCAGTCTGATGGTCAACCATGGAACTCACACCCCTCCTGCCCTTGCACCCATCTGTCTGGTGCCTGTCTGATGGTAATACCCCAGTGTGGACACATGCACCACCTACACAGTTGTTGGACATTGCAGAGAACACAGTGAAGTATGTGAACATGCACACATCACATCTCTTGCCACTGAGTCAGTGCAGGTGTCCGGATAAAGGGATGGCCAGAGTCTAAATAGAAATGCATGTGATGCATACCAGCACCAGACACCATGATGCACCCATGTCCGGATAGTCAATGCCACAATGGGGTGCATGTTGCACATGTCACTCCCCTGCAGGATCACTCTTAGGAAGTTTAATGCCATGACACAGGCATGCGTGCAAAGTCATACATCACTGTCTCCAGTTACATGGCCATGGCAGCCAGCCAACAACAGTCTGCACTGTGTCACAATCCTAGGACATGGGGAATGCAAGTTATGTAACTGACAAGTGCACATGTCCATCCCCCACAAACCACATAATCTGAACTCGTATTTGTCCACGTCATACCAATTGGACATATGGGAGACATGAAACACAACTCTCAGAACCTGAGCACCTCACAGTGTGCTGTGAATGAAAAACAGCTGCCTGAAAGTCACAGTCGCATACACCTGTGTGCACAGTCAAGTGATCAAACACCTATAAGTCACAGAAGTATTGTCTCTCATGGTCACATCTCAGATGGCATGCTGAGTCCTAACCGATAAACATACCAGTAGTACTGACAACGAAGCCACAGCACAATGACACAGAGGCAGACACCTGAGGGAACATTTCACTGATCACAACATGTCAGCTGATACACGGGAGTGGGAGTACAGAGTGTATTGTATGCCCTGGAGTAGGCATGACTGTCCAGCTCCACCTGTAAGAGGGATGAGCCCTGGACAGTAGGCAGGTGGCTAAGCATGTGTGACACACATGACATACATACTCCTGAGGCCCAAACATTGTTCCCACCCGCAGCATGGGGGTGTGCCAAATACCCCAGGGACATGTGGTGATTCAGATCAGCAAGTGGACCACATATCAAAGTTACACCCAGATTACATTTCACGACTTAGGCATTGTGTGAGCAATCGACCCACCCATGAAGCCCACCACAAAGTCACGGGAACAAAAGCTGTCCCCCACCTTGAGCAAAGCAAAATGCAAGGACCCTGTACCCAAGTGACACAATTTCCTGACCGTAAGGACCATACCTGCGTATCAGATGAGGAGTGGGCATGTCACAATTGAGGGACATGGGTCCTGGACCACAAGACTGATGTACTGTGGAAGTTTAACCAGGCCAGAGGAGGGCACATAGCATGTCAGACAGAGTTCACAGTGCAGTCATGGACTCACCCCCTCCTTGCTGCTGTCTGTCCTTCAGCTGCCCATCCAGGTCAGGGAAGACCACCGCCAGGATCCGGAGCATGTGGGGGGTCAGGGTCTGGTGTCCGCCCCTCCTGCGAGGAGGCAACAGCTTCAGCTGGACCCTTGCGATCCTCCGGGTCCAGCCACGAAGGTCCTACCACCTCTTCTGGCAGTTGCGGATCCGGCGCTTGTAGACCCCCACGGATCTTACTGCCCGGGCGATGGTCAGCCAGATTTCCTGCTTACGGTTGGCATCAACCTGTGAGGATGACAAAGTGAAAAGGCCATTACTACACATGCAACATATCTGTGCATCACACAGTCGGATATACATGTCTCAATCACAGGGGCATATGATGTACACAGGCAGTGCAACGATGGCTATGAACAGTTTGCCAGCAGTTACTACATGGTATCATTGCATGGGAAGTAAACCTTGTTGGAATGCACTGTTACTGCACTGTACCTGTTCAGTGCATGTGACTACACACTTTGGGGGTGAGAACTACTCAGTGAGCATGCTAGCCAGTGGTGTGCACACTGGAAGTCTTGCTAGTCAGACAACATGCACACTTAGTAAGGCAGTGGACAGCACACTCACCTGCTCCCCTGCTTTCCCATACAGCTTGCTGTACTGTGGAAGGAGGTTGTCCAGCAGGGCCTGGTTCTCCTCAAGGCTGAAGGCTGGGGCTCTATCCACAGTACGTGCCATTGCAGTAGCCAGAGGATGCAGAGACAGCAGCAGTGTTGGTGGCAGATGTCGTCCTGGAGCATGTAGTGCAGGCAAGTGAGCCCTCAGGGGAACAGCCAGCATTATATGTGTGCTGCAGAGGCAGATACTGTCCCATGTGTCCAAAGTGATAGGTCCAAGTCGTTTTCATCTTCTGAATCTGACCAATCCATGGAATAGCAGCACTAATACACGCCCACAGCATCCTTCAAAACTTCAACTTCATGACACCCATGAATTTGCAACATTGTTGTGGCTGGCCAACTGAATTCACTGCATCAGACTCGTTGAAGCTTCGAAAACGCGTCCGTTGCCATGCCAGGCCCCAGCCAATGCGTGCGCACCGTTCGGTCCATTGCTGTACAATGCGTATTCCGGGATACAACGCGTACCCGCTCACAACAGATGCAATGGGCCGTGCGGGCACACCGCTCGGTCCATTGCTGTACAACGCGTACCCGCTCACAACAGGTGCAATGGGCCGTGCGGGCACACCGCTCGGTCCATTGCTGTACAACGCGTACCCGCTCACAACAGATGCAATGGTCCGTGCGGGCACACCGATCGGTCCATTGCTGTACAACGCGTACCCGCTCAAAACAGATGCAATGGGCCGTGCGGGCACACCGCTCGGTCCATTGCTGTACAACGCATATTCCGGGATACAACGCGTACCCGCTCACAACAGATGCAATGGGCCGTGCGGGCACACTGCTCAGGCCATTGCTGTACAACGCGTATTCTGGGATACAACGCGTACCCGCTCACAACAGATGCAATGGGCCGTGCGGGCACACCGATCGGTCCATTGCTGTACAACGCGTATTCCGGGATACAACGCGTACCCGCTCATAACAGATGCAATGGGCCGTGCGGGCACACCGCTCGGTCCATTGCTGTACAACGCGTACCCGTTCACAACAGATGCAATGGGCCGTGCGGGCACACCGCTCGGTCCATTGCTGTACAACGCGTATTCCGGGATACAACGCGTACCCGCTCACAACAGATGCAATGGGCCGTGCGGGCACACCGATCGGTCCATTGCTGTACAACGCGTCCCTGTACAGGTCACATGCATATGTCACCATGCTTGTCACTGGTGAACGTATGCCAGCCACATATACTTTCCAGGGACTCAGGGGCACACCTACAACACCACACCCAGTCCACACTGTATCTAAGGCATGTAAGGCTGCATTACCTTTTCTGGGTATGGGGGGTAAACATGTGGTTTTTGGGGTGGCACTTGGGGGCAGCCACACCCAGGCTGTGCACGTGTTCATGGGGACAGGATCCTTTGTGTGTTGTGCACCTGACCACTGTGATGTGCAACTGTTCATTTTGGAGCATGTGGCATGGTCACATTTCCAGGTTGTGTATGTGTATGACATGTCACATACCCCCAGGCTCACATGTGGGAAGGCATGTACGTCACAGGGTGACCCATTGCCACAATAGTGATGGCCCTACACAGTCTGTGTGCATGTTGTGTTTCCGATGTCTCTGACTCCATGTGCACAATGGGAGACAGTCTCCACATCCACGTTGTTTGTGCATGGACTTTGATGTTGTGTGTGTGTGTGTCACAGACGTCCATGTCTGTCCTGCAGAGGCAACAGGGGCCACTACCTGTGGGAGTCATGTTTGTTTTTCTGCCGTGTACATGATACGCCATGTCATGCCAGTGTCCATGTGGCAAGACAGGGTCCCTGGGAATCTACCTGTCAATGAGCTGTGATGCCTGTGGCACATCTGTCCAGACATGTCACTGTGGTGTGTGTGTGGAACGTTACAGCAGTAAATGGGTACTGTGACATATGTGGGGTGACTGACAATCTTTCTTTCTTCACCTATGCACTGCAGTGCTCCAGCTGTCCATAGACCATTCCCTGACCTGGCAACGATGGTGGAACGTGACAGCATCCGACGGTACCGCTTCACCAGGCAGCTGATTGTGGATTTGGCAGTGCGCTTGGCCCCACATTTGCAACCTGGCCGGCCGTACCCTACAGCGCTGACCCCCAAGGTGAAGGTGATGGCAGCCCTACACTTCTTTGCCACCGGTACCTTTCAACACACTGTGGTGACTGCTGGTGGGATGTCACAGACTATGTTCAGCCGTGTGCTACGCAATGTTTTGGAGGCAATGTTGAGATGCCTGAACCAGTATATCTATTTCCCAACACGTCAACAACTCACTGACGTCAACAGTGACTTCTATGCCCTGGGGAGGATGC
This sequence comes from Calotriton arnoldi, assembly GCA_963921515.1. NCBI lineage: Eukaryota > Metazoa > Chordata > Amphibia > Caudata > Salamandridae > Calotriton > Calotriton arnoldi. The sequence goes on along the minus strand of CAWUFW010021105.1, from coordinate 85,099 downwards.
CACATGTCATTGGCTCTATTGATGGGACACATGTGGCTTTGGTACCACCACAGGCACATGAGCAGGCATACAGGAACCGTAAACATTACCATTCGATCAATGCTCTGCTGGTATGTCTTGCAGATATGACCATCACACATGTGTGTGCCCATTTCCCCGGTTCTGCACACGATGCCTACGTGATGAGGAGTAGTCGCATCCCGAGGATGATGTCACAGATGCAAAACCAGCGTGCCTGGCTTGTCGGTGTGTACTGACTTTGTACCATTGTGTGTGTTCTGCTATGTTGTATTCCGCCCACTTTTCCAACTCAGCTAATGTGCAATTGTCTGTCTGTAGGTGACTCCGGATACCCCAACATGTTGCTGACACCCCTCAGGAACCCTGTGACACCAACCCAGATGCGCTACAATGAGGTACATGGTCGGACCAGGAGAGTGATCGAGCGGGCCTTTGGTCTCTTGAAGAGCCGCTTCCGCTGCCTGGACAGGACAGGAGGGGCCTTCCCATATGCCCCAGCAAAGGTGTGCAAGATTGTCATCGTCTGCTGCATGCTACACAACCTGGCAGTGCGGAAGGAGTTGCCTCTCATCCTGTGGAGGATCCTGGCCTGGGCCACGATGCCAGTGATGATGATGATGAGGGTGATGTCCGCACACAGCTCATCACCAACTTCTTCAGCTGAATGTGAGTATCCAGAGATGTCATGTCAATGTTGTGAGTTTGCATGATATGTGTGGGTGGTGCCCTGTGCTGTTTGAGTGGCCATGTGCTACTTGACTGGATGCGTGCAGCGATGTGTTCTTGCAGGTAGTCTGTACTGCCCAACAGTGTTGACATGCTAACTTGGTTTTGTGTAGTTATCTTGTGACATGTATTGGGCATGAGTATTGCAGTTCTGTGCTGTTCTGCAGTGGTTTTGACTGTGTGTCATGTCTGACCTTCACAGGGTGCTTACAGAGTTGTTTGGTCAACTTGGATCCCCCGACTCCATGATTCCGCTTTCAGGGTGGCAGCAGTCGTTTCCCTACAGGTGATGTGCCACACACCCCTGGACTTTCTATCTTCTGCACTTTTTGACTTTGTGGCCACAGCCACGTGGGATTACCTTGCATTTGTAGTGGAAACAACATGTTGCAAATGTGTAATAAACCTGTGCTTCACTTTGGGATGTGCGTTGTCTGTGGTCACACATCTGACTGACATTTGCTTGCTGCACCTGTGGGCTAGTTGACACAGACTGTGAATAGGTGTGGTGTCTGTGCATTCCACAGTATTTCCTGGCAACATCAGTGTAGGCGAAGAGTCCGATGGCCCTGGTGTCTCTGTGTTGTGTAGCCCTAGTGGTGTGTCTCCCTCATATGTGTCACGTCACCATGACTCACATGACGGTGTTGTACTTGCTGTAGCAGTTAGCATACACAGTGTAATTTAGCAGATCATCATCCCCATGACAGTAACCACGTTGGAATCACAACAGAGGCAAGTATGGTGTAGTAGTGATTTTATTTACAGACATGTGTGAGTATAGTGCACAGGATGGTGGGTGCTGTACATTGGGATTGTGATCCGAAGTTCCCAGATGAGTTGGAAGTCTTGGTAGCAGAAATGTCCTGAGTGAAGTCCACAGTCATCTGATACATTAGTCCAACTTAGACTCCCCATGTCATGTGGGAGAGTTGTGTTGCATTCTACAGGGTGAATAGTTTGCACACAAAGGAGACTTTCCAGAACAGGTGTTGGCTTCCTGGGGGATGTACATGGCCATCAACCTCTCAGTTTTCCTTCCTCGGACGACCCCTCTTCTTTGGCGGGGGACCCTCACGTGCAGGCTGCTGCGGTGCAGGGGACTCTCTGCCATAATCCTCCTCCCTCCCTGTGGCAGTTGCAGTTGTTGCAGCACCAGATGTTGTGGGCACACAGGGAGGTGTGGCCATGTTGGTGCTAATCTGGCGGAGGCATGTCAATATGTCGCTATGCACCGCTGTCAGTTTTTGCCATGTGTCCCACTTGGACTCCATGCGAGACATGTGTGTCTCCACACGGGACATGTGTGAGTCCAAGCGGGCATGATGGGCAGCCTGCTGCTGTTCGATGTCCTTGAGGATCCCCACTACGTGGCTGACCTCTCCGGTGCTATTCTGGTACGCATCAGCAATGCGTGCCAGTTGTGGGTCATCATGCAGTCCAGACCCCTCTGCAAACAGCCTCCTCTGCCTACCACCCCTCCCACCACCCCTGGCGACATGTGCGGGACCTGCGGTGGCACGCCCAGGTGACCCTAGGCCCCTTTGGGGGTTGTTACTGGGGTCGTTGTCCGTAGCTCGATGTTGGGCCAGGGTCCCTGTGCTGTTGTCATTGGTGGTCCTTGGTCTGTCCGTGTCGGCGGGGGTGGTCTGTGTGTTGGCAGTTGTTGGAGGGGTGGGTGCAGGGGGTGCAGATGTTGGTCCTGCAGATGTTGGTCCTGCTGGTTCTGCATGATGACTCGCACCGGAGGGGCCAGGTAGGTCTTCGCCATCCGAGGAGTGCAGAGGCTGTTCCACACCAGTGAGCTCAGTGTCCCCCGGAGCCTGGGACAGGGACTCCTCCTCGCCTGCTGCTGTGTCCCCTTCATCACCTGTTTTTGGAAGAGACACACAATGTATGTTATATTTCAACAGGCATCAATGGTTCACACACCTGACAGTTGTGACTGTACCTCTGGATGCGGGCCTGTACATTGCATTGTCCTAAGTTGTAACAGTAAGAAGTTGATATTGGTGTAGCACATTGTCCTGCAAACCTGAGGCTTTTCAATGTGAATGTTGAGGTGTGTGCATGGCCAGCATTAGTTGTATTTGGTGGACATCCGGCCATCCTTCTCCACCCAGCCCAGTTATCCCACCATGAAGCATGCCACCCTTACAGTGTGTTCAGGTTGACTCTCAGGATGTCATTCAGTGGTGTCCTGCTGTTGGTTGGTGCACAGGTCCCAGCAGGGCCTGGTACTCCCCACAACAGAGCACCATTGTCAGACATCTTTGATATGGCTTTTCACTCCCTGTGAGGTGTGCATGCTTCAGTGCTAGCTTGCTGGGCCATGTGGGTGGGGGATGTTGAGCTGTGACTACCACTCCCATCATGCTATTGCCTACACCCCCCTTCCCAGCATGCCCATACTTCCTTCCTTTTGACTCTAATTCCCTGTGGGGTAGTGTGCCTGTGCTGACAGGATGGCTGACAGTGTTGTCCTGGCGGTTGTTTGGCTACAAGTCCCAAGAGTGCCCCTGTGCTTCACACAGCATAACCCAGGGTGGTGGTTCTTTGTGGGATCTTCAATTAGAGTGTGAGGCATTGCATTCTCCCAGGTGGGTTCTGTGGAGTATGTGTTGAGGGGGTGTGTGAGGGGAGGTGCTTGTGACTATGGTCAGTGCTGCAAGTCCTCCTTCCCACCCAGCCAGATATCCCACCATGGAACGTGCTTGCATTGCAGAGAGTGCAAGTTGGCTTTCAGGATGTCAGACAGTGGTGTTGTGCTGTTTGTTGGTGCACAGTTCCCAGCAGGGCCTTGTGCTCCCCACAGCAGTAGCCAGTGTCAGCCATCTTGTGAGTCCTTATCCACTCCCTGTGATGTGAGCATGGTTCAGGGTGGTGTTGATGGGCCAGTTGTGAGGCTGAGCGATATCTGTGCCTACTACTCCCATCATGCTATTGCCTCCACCCCCTTCCCAGCATGCCCATGCTTCCTTCCTTTTGACTCTGCTTCCCTGTGGGTGGGCTGCCTGTGCTGACAGGATGGCTGGGAGTGTTGTCCTGGCAGTTGTTTGGCTAAAAGTCCCAAGAGTGTCCCTGTGCTTCACACTACATTACCCAGGGTGGAGGTTCTTTGTGGGATCTTGAGTTAGGATGTGAGGCATTGCATTCTCCCAGGTGGGTTCTGTGGAGTATGTGTTGAGGGTGTGTGTGAGTGGAGGTGCTTGTAACTATGGTCAGTGCTGTGAGTCCTCCTTCCCACCCAGCCAGATATCCCACCATGGAAGGTGCTTCCATTGCAGGGAGTGCAAGTTGGCTTTCAGGATGTCAGTCAGTGGTGTCCTGCTGTTGGTTGGTGCTTTGTTCCCAGCAGGGCCTTGTGCTCCCCACAGCAGTACCCAGTGTCAGCCATCTTGTCAGTTGTTTTCCACTCCCTGTGATGTGAGCATGGTTCAGGGTGGTGTTGATGGGCTAATTGTGAGGGTGACCAATATCTATCACTATAACTCCCATCATGCTATTGGCTACACTAACTTCACCAGCATACACAGAATTCCTTCCTTTGAGCGAGCTTCCCTGTGAGGTGGTGTTCTAGTGGTGGCAAAATATCTGACTGTTTGTTGGTTATATTTGTGCCACTGCCTTGCTGTATTTGTTGTTAGGTTTGTACATGTCATGACACAGTTACATATCACTATGAGATGGCAGGTATTGTGTTTGTCTGACTAGCATTCACATCTTGGGATGATTATATTTTGGTTGCTGTGGATTTGCTAAGGGTGCATGGTTTGACTATCCCCTTGACAGTGATGTGTGTGTATTGTCACACCATATTGTGTATATTAGTTGTGTACTCACCAGGCTCTGGGATGTTTGTTAGTCCATATACGCTCACTGGTGGTAGGATGGCCCGCACCTTCTCCTCCCAGGGCCTGAGGTATACTGGTTTGGCAAGAGGGCCACTGCCGGTGTGCTGACTCAGGAGGTAATCCTTCTTCAGTAGGTCCCTGACCCTCCTGCGCACATCATACCACCGGTTCTGGATGTCTTCCTTTGTGCGCAAACATGGTGATTGTGCGTTCACCCTGTCGACGATCCTCTCCCACATCTTGGTTTTCTGCGCCATGGGGGTCTGTTGGACCAATGTGCCAAACAACTGTGGCTCTACCCTCAGGATCTCGTCTACCAGGACTTCCAATTCACTATCTAGGAACTTTGGATTCTTCTTTGGGGGCATGGTGATGGGTGGTGGTGGTGATTGATGTGTGTGTGAGTGTGCAAGTGAGGGTGGGTGAGTGTAGGTTTTGCTGGGTGTGTGTGAGGGTACTATTTGTTGAGGTGCTAATGGTGTGTGGCTTGTGTGATGGATGAGCTGTGAGTGTGTCTGTGGTTGCTGTCTGATGGTGTTCTGTGCTGGCAGGTCAGTGGAATTTGCAAAGGATCATGGTAGGGATTTGTGGCCTTTATATAGGTGGAGTTGGGGGTGTGTCCTTGTTCCATTTTTTTTCCCCCCTGTATTTATTGGCTTTGTGATTGCTTGCTTGGCCCTTTTTTTTGTATTTTTCCTTTGTATTTTTTGTGCATGTAGGAGACGTTCTGCTGACCGAGTAGGACGCTGCAGTTGTCTCGTGCGATCTTCTCCGACTCGTTCCCGCTGTGTTTCAGCTAGGTTTCATGTGCGGAGTACGAGTCGGTCGCGGAGTTTTGTGTTGTTTCGGCTGGCCTTTGTATGCGTGTCGGTCATACGGCTTGAGCTCCGTGCGAGTCGGTCTGGTTTTGCACGCATTGCATCGTACTGCGCGGGTTGGAGTTCGCGGGTACGTTTCGTTCGGGTTGATTCCTGGTGCGTGTCGGTCGGTTCGATTTGCGTGGTTTCCCGGCCGGATAGCTTGTTTCCGTCCGGGTCGGTCGTTCGTTTTGTGTTCCGTACGAGTCGGTCGTGATTCACATGCATTTCATCGTACTTGCGGGTCGGACGGCGCCGGTACGTGTCGGTCGGACTAAATTCCTGTACCGAGTCGGTCGGTACGTTTTCCGGCCCGAATCGGAATCGGCCCTTTATTAATGTGCAAGTTGGACGTAATTAAGAAACTGTAGATAGGTAAACATATAACTACACATATTGGAAATAATGCTTTGCGGTAATTTGTTTTTTTTTAGAATCTCGTTGATTGTTTTTTCCCCCACTGTTCAATGATGATATAATGTTGAAATCACTGTGTATGGTGAAGTTCGGTAGAATCTGAGAATAGCAAAAAAGGGAAACTTAAAATGTTATGTAATTCTAGAATTATGTTGTGTTCTTAAAAGTGTAATATTTTAATTTCTGTAATATATTACATTATATAAAAAAAAATTCTTCTTCACAGTAGGTAATGGTGAAGTTTGAAAAGAGTTTTAATTCAGTTTACGACAATACTATTCTAAAATAGTTCCACAGAGTTATGTATCTAAATTACTAAAAAAGGTTAGAACACATAACACAATATGCATGAGAACGTTCATTTATGTGTTATATTTATTGCTAATAAAAATAATGTTGAACCTTTAAAGTATTCAAAAACTTTCAGATATCATCAGACAGGTACTACCCCTGCACTCATGCAATCAGCCAGGCACTATACATGCACTCATCCAATCACTCAGGCACTACTATTGCACTCATCCATTCCCTCAAACACTACCCATGCACTTATCCATGCACTCAGGCACTACTCATGCACTCCTCCAATCACCCAGGCACAACCCATGTACTCAGGCTCTACCCATGCACTCATCCAATCACTCAGACACTACTATTGCACTCATCCATTCTCTCAAACACTACTCATGCACTCATCCATGCACTCAGATACCACCCATGCACTCCTCCAATCACCCAGGCACTACCCCTGTACTCATGCAATCAGCAGGCACTACCCATGCACTCATCCAATCACTCAGGCACTACTATTGCACTCATCCATTCCCTCAAACACTACCCATGCACTCATCCATGCACTCAGGCATTACCCATGCACTCCTCCAATCACCCAGGCAGTACCCCAACACTCATGCAATCAGCCAGGCACTACCCATGCACTCATCTAATCACTCAGGCACTACTATTGCACTCATCCATTCCCTCAAACACTACCCATGTACTCATCCATGCACTCAGGCACTACCCATGCATTCCACCAATCACCCCGGCACTACCCATGCACTCATCCATGCACTCAGGCTCTACCTATGCACTGCTCCATGCACTCAGGCTCTACCCCTGCACTCATGCAATCACTCAGGCACTTCTGTTGCACTCATCCATTCTCTCAAACACTAGACATGCACTCATCAATTCCCTCAAACAATACCAATGCACTCATCCAGGAAACACTCAGGCTCTACCTATGCACTGTTCCATGCACTCAGGCTTTACCCATGCACTCCTCAAATCACCCAGACACTACTATTGCACTCATCCATTCCCCCAAACACTACCCATGCCCTCATCCATGCACTCAGACACTACCCATGCACTCCTCCAATCACCCAGGCACAACCCATGTACTCACGCAATCACTCAGGCACTACCCATGCACTCATCCATGCACTCAGGCACTACCCCTGCACTCATGCAATTACTCAGACAGTACACATGCACTCCTCCAATCACCCAGGCACTACCCATGTACTCACGCAATCACTCAGGCACTACCCATGCACTCAGGCACTACCCCTGCACTCATGCAATCACTCAGGCAGTACACATGCACTCCTCCAATCACCCAGACACTACCCATGCACTCCTCCAATCACCCAGGCACCACCCATGCACTTATCCATGTATTCAGGCTCTACCCATGCACTCATCCAATCACTCAGGCACTGCTATTGCACTCATCCATTCCCTCAAACACTACCCATACACTCATCCATGCACTCAGGAACTACCCATGCACTCCTCCAATCACCCAGGCACTACCCATGCACTCAACCATGCACTCAGGCTCTACCCATGCACTGCTCCATGCACTCAGGCTCTACCCCTGCACTCATGGAATCACTCAGGCACTACTGTTGCACTCATCTATTCCCTCAAACACTACCCATGCACTCATCCATGCACTCGGGCACTACTCATGCACTCCTCCAATTACCCAGGCACTACCCATGCACTCAGGCTCTACCCATGCACTGGTCCATGCACTCAGACTACCTTTTTTGAAACAATAGACACACCAATGAAATGAAAATGAAATGAATTTGTACTTGTAAAGCGCACTGATACCCCAACTGGGGTTTCCTGGCGCTGTACGCATACCGCTGTGGAACCCTTCCTGGCTTTTCCCTGTGAAATGTCCACTCCTGGGCACCCCCAAGGTGAAGCCAGGCATCCCAGCGCTGTTGGGACCAATACCAGTTAGTACATACCCACTCACTGATTCATAGGTCTACACACACATCCACTCACTCACCCATACAGTTACTCATACACGCAGTCACTCATCAATACAGCCACTGATATATGCACTCATACACCCATAGTCTTAATTGACTCGATTCGCGCCTAACCAGGTGGGGATCGTTAACAGAGCACAGGTATTTAAGGGACAAAGAGCAAGGAGCTCAGTACGTGTCAGGAAACGAAGGGAGACGGACCAGGAGGCTTCCAGCCGGTTTTGAGGTAAGAGTGAGGGACTCGGTTAGAACTTAATTTCCCTGGGGAAAATGGATTCTGGGCTTTAATGAATACGGGTGCTGTGACCAATAGGTATGCACCTTGAGTAGCGAAGAGGAATGATCCAGTTGGGAGGGAAAGGCAATAATGGAGATTGTAGAATGGCTAGTGATATTTATTCTGAAGCATCTTGGCCATCAAAATAGATCGGTTTTGTTGAGAAGAGAAGTATATATATATAGTGTCTGGTTAGAACAAATTGGATTCTACCAGTGATATGTTTTATTTTCACAGACCTTATAAAGGGGAGCAATTCATAAATATCTTATAGGAGTATCAAAATTTATCATTGAACAGCGACGAAGTTAAAACATGAAGTAAACAGATTTTTGGAGGTGAGAACATAATTAATAGGCACATGTGAAGTGAGTATTAGAGCACTAAAACATATAGAAAAATAAGGAACCTTTGTACTTGTTTTCTTGTAGAAAGCTTATTATTGATGGAAATGTAATGCTTTTAAGAAAGGAAGACACAAGGATAACAAGAGTCAATAAAATTCATGAGGTAAATGAAACAAGAAAATAATGCTGAAGTGAAGTGCTAAGAAAAATAGGATTTATGGGTTTTCAAATTTAATGAGGTGGCAGGATAATGTTGTGTGAACATGAGGATAATGCACTCTCTGTAGCCCCAACAGAGTTTAAGTACAAGAACATCTTTGGCGGAAATGGGTGGATAACATAGATTTATAGATTTATCATGGTGATTATTATTGTATGTATGTTGTAACAGCCTTGAAGAAGCGCGGTGGAACACGAAACACGTGTTGGCTTTTTCTGACTGCTTAAGAAAAATAAATAACAACTAAAAGAAACAGAAGAAGATTTGTTTTTCATTGATGTTGTGTGTGAATATCTCAGTGATGTTTGATGTTATATAATTATAAAGTATACTGGTGGGTACCAGTATCTGAGATACTTTTTGCGCCGGGCAGAAATCCTGTCACCCATACTGTGTATATATGTATATATATATATATATATATATATATATATATATATATATATATATATGTAAGATAAGAAAGACTCCGCCATATATATTCACTGAAAAAACCATAGGTTTTAGGCACGTTATAGTTAGAAATTGGCAGTTAAAAAAACCTTTGAAATTCACTGAAAAAACCATAGGTTTCAGGCACGTTATAGTTAGAAATTAGCATTTCAAAAACCTTAGAAATTCACTGAAAAAACCATAGGTTTCAGGGACGTTATAGTTAGTTGGACAATTCACTCATACAAAACCATAGAAATTCCACCGTTATAGTTAGTTCAGCTAACTATAACTCACGCCCCGCAATGCACTGCTGATGACGTCACATATTACATCATTCATGACATGGTCAGTGACATCACTGATGACATCACTGATGACATCTCAACTGACATCACTGATGACATCACTGATGACATCATCCAGTGAATGTAGCTTTCTTTAAAATTTAAATATGTATTATATATATACCAAGCTGTATTGAAGAATGAATGGATGTATAAGTGTCTGGATGGAGGATTTAGTAGGTGTGTGACTGACTGTTTAAGTGAATCATTAAATGTATCTTACTGAATACATGGGTTAGTGTCTAAAGTGTGTGAATGTCTGTATCACTCTGTCTGCTGTGTAAGCTGCTGCATCGGTTGGTCAGTAGCTACATCAATGTCTATATGGATTATTGATTAGTTGCCTGCCTATTTGTATAAGAGACTGAGTTTGTGTGTGGTTGGGTGGGGGGTGTGTGACTCTCTGCATAGATGTGTGAGTGGTTGATTGACAGGGTGTATGAGTTTAAGAGTGCATGTGGAAACAGTTGTATGGGTGGGTAAGTGTCTGTATGGGCGTCTTGGTGAGTGAATCGATGTCTCAGTGCACATGTCCAACTAAGTACATATATAAAAGGCAGTGTATGTGAGAGTTGGTGTATAGAAATGACTATACAGTGAGAGTCAGTGATTGTGAGAGTGGCTGTATGTATGAGTGTATACTTGTATTAGTGATTATATAAGAGACTAAGTATGCGTTACTATCTGTATGAATAAATGAGGTGGTGTGTGTATAACTGTGTAGGTGAGTAAATGGAACTGTGATTGATTCTTTGCATGAGTGACTAGGATGAGTACATAACTGACTAGGATGAGTGCTGGTGTGTCAATGTCTCTATAGGTGTATGAGTGCATTTGATAGTGTTCTATTGATCAGTGACTGCATGTATGACTGATTGTATGGGTGAATGGGTAGATGTGTGTCCAGACCTAGGAATCACTGAGTGGGTATGTAGTAACTGGTATTAGTGTGTCAATGGTATCGAAAATGGTAGTCTGTATTTTTACAGTGAGTGTATCAAAGTTTATATTAGTGTGTGACGAGGTACATCAGATTGTCACATGGATGATGTCATCAGTGATGTCATTTGAGATGTCATCAGTGATGTCATCAGTGATGTCACTGACCATGTCATGAATGATGTAATATGTGACGTCATCAGCAGTGCATTGCGGGGCGCGAGTTATAGTTAGCTGAACTAACTATAACGGTGGAATTTCTATGGTTTTGTATGAGTGAAATGTCCAACTAACTATAACGTCCCTGAAACCTATGGTTTTTTCAGTGAATTTCTAAGGTTTTTGAAATGCTAATTTCTAACTATAACGTGCCTGAAACTTATGGTTGTTTCAGTGAATTTCAAAGGTTTTTTTAAATGCCAATTTCTAACTATAACGTGCCTGAAACCTATGGTTTTTCAGTGAATTTCAAAGGTTTTTAAATACTAATTTCTATCTATAACGTCCCTGAAACGTATGGTTTCTTCAGTGAATTTCAATGTTTTTTTAATGCTAACTTCTAATTATAATGTTTATTTAACCTATAGTTTTTTCCGACACCCAAGAAGGACACAACACCCACTGCCACAACCCTCAGGACCTCCCCCCCGTACCACCCCTCTCCCTACTGTAATTTTTTTTTATTTGTTATTTAAACTATATAATGTCTTCTTGTTTTTTAAATATTAAACAACTACATACAGTATGAAAGGGAGCCCAGCCCAGAGCCACATCTGAAGACCAACACATGTCATAGACCTACTGATCAAGCAGCTCCGACATCCAAGAACGCCACAACACCCACCACCACCCCCAGCCCCCCCCTCTACCAGCGAGGCAGCGCAGAACAAGACAGTGAACTTTCCGAATACGGCATGGCCCCTCAGCCACACAATAGCTGAATATTGGGACAGGTGTAAACAAACTATATGTGAAGGAAGCAATTCACCATGTTTAACAATGCACACAATGCAAAGTGTAGCGGTGATGTGCTGGACACATCTCAGTATGCAGAACACACACCTCTCCATGTACACAAATACTACTGGTGCTTATAGTGTTGTGGACAGTGGACCTAACCATGTTACGTCAAACACTAGGGAAGATCTCAGTCATGTAGCTGTGTTGTCCCCCCCTGTAAGCATAAGCGTAACCGGAGTGGGCTGGTCCGACGTACGCCACTTCAGCGTAGGAGTGTGAATAAATAGGCCGGAGCTCTGGGTGTGGTTCACTTGTGGGAAGGCCAAAGCGTCTGCCAGGGCGGTGCATCTCACCCTGCCACGAGGCCGCCAACATGACCGCCAGCCTCCTCAGCCGATCGCTGGCTTCCGCCACACAGGCCCCCAGTGGCACAGCACCGCAGACTTATGTCTGTACAAACTACTGCTTTCGATATACACTGCGGACAGCAAGGCTCACAATTCAGATCGAGTCCCGATTGCAGATGACGCAGTCCCGTAGGCAAGAGACATTGCTGAAGTCAACAACACATGGCTGTGGGCCCTTCCTGACCGCTGCCTCCGGCCTACACTGCGGGTCAGTAGGGCTCACAATTCAGATGGAGTCGAGATTGCAGATGACGCAGTCCAGTAGGCAAGAGACATTGCTCAAGTCAACAACACGTGCCTGTGGGCCCTTCCTCACCGCTGCCTCCTGCCTCCACTGCGGTGAGTAGGGCTCACAATTCAGAGCGACTCGCGATTGCAGATGACGCAGTCCAGTAGGCAACAGACATTGCTACCAGTGCGGCCAGCCCGGACCACGCATCATCGCTGACTGCGCACACGCTAAGTGCTTCAAGTACCACTAACTCTGTGCAGCTCAAGTCAATGCCACGTGGCTGTGGGCCCTTGATGACCGCTGCCTCCGGCCTACAATGCGGTTAACAGGGCTAAAAGTTCAAGATTAGTGCCGATGCTAATTGCGTAAGAGAGTATAATCGGTTAAGAAGACTGTATGCTCCCAATCTGTGCAGCTCAAGTCAACGTCACGTGACTGTGGGCCCTTGCTGACCGCTACCTCTGGCCTACACTGCAGTCATCAGGGCTCACAATTAAAATTAAGTCTTGATTCATTAATTACAGAGTCCAGTAGGCAAGTAACTATCACAGGCCTAAAATCTACATAATATCCTTTTAGTATCCTTGCTTCAAGAACTTTTTTTATATCAGTTATAGCTTTAGTACAATCACCAAATTCATCTTCAAGTGCAAACGAACACTCATTAGCAGTCTACACTGCGGGCAGCAGATCTCGCAATTCGAATTCTGGACACGTGGTGCCACTAACCCTGTTCAACACAAGCCGCGACACGTGGTGCCACTAACCCTGTTCAACACAAGCCGGCGACACGTGGTGCCACTAACCCTGTTCAACACAAGCCGATCCCACATGTGGAACTGTGTCCTGAGTCCTGAATGGCAGTGACCCCAAGTCCGTGGCAGCGACCACAGCACCAGACTCCCTTCGATCAGTGAGGCATATTTCCATATGCAAGGCCGGCTACAGGTGGTGGCACTAACCCTGTACAACACAAGGCGCGACACGTGGTGCCACTAACCCTGTTCAACACAAGCCGATCCCACATGTGGAACTGTGTCCTGACTCCTGAATGGCAGTGACCCCAACTTCGTGGCAGCGACCACAGCACCAGACTCCCTTCGATTAATGAGGCGTATTTGCATATGGAAGGCCGGCAACACGTGGTGCCACTGAACCTGAACTACGCAGGCCGGTGAGGCCACCAACCTATGCACGTGGCTGTGGGCCCTTGCTCACCGCTACCTCTGGCCTACACTGCGGTCAGCAGGGCTCACAATTCAGATACAGTCGCGATTGCAGATGACGCAGTTCAGTAGGCAAGAGACGTTGCTCCCAGTGCGGCCCGTCCGCACCAAGCAGCATCACAGGCTCATACATTCTCAATGCTTCTGGTGCCAGTAACTGTGCACCTCAACTCAACGCCACGTGGCTATGGGCCCTTGCTGACTGCTACCTCTGGCCTACACTGCAGTCATCAGGGCTCACAATTAAAATTAAGTCTTGATTCATTAATTACAGAGTCCAGTAGGCAACTAACTATCACAGGCCTAAAACCTACATAATATCCTTTTAGTATCCTTATTTCAAGAACTTTTTTTATATCAGTTATAGCTTTAGAACAATCACCAAATTCATCTTCAAGTGCAAACGAACACTCATTAGCAGTCTACACTGCGGGCAGCAGAGCTCGCAATTAGAATTTTGCTTCTGGTGCCACTAACCCTGTTCAACACAAGCCGCGACACGTGGTGCCACTAACCCTGTTCAACACAAGCCGGCGACACGTGGTGCCACTTACCCTGTTCAACAAAAGCCAATCCCACATGTGGAACTGTGTCCTGAGTCCTGAATGGCAGTGACCCCAACTCCGTGAGAGAACCACAGCAGTAGACTCCCTTCGATTAGTGAGGCGAATTTGCATATGGAAGGCCGGCGACACATGGTGCCACTAACCCTGTTCAACACAAGCCGATCCCACATGTGTAACTGTGTCCTGAGTCCTGAATGACAGTGACCACAAGTCCGTGGCAGCAACCACAGCACCAGACTCCCTTCGATCAGTGAGGCATATTTCCATATGGAAGGCTTGCAACACATGGTGCCACTAACCCTGTTCAACACAAGCCGATCCCACATGTGTAACTGTGTCCTGAGTCCTGAATGGCAGTGACCCCAAGTCCGTGGCAGCAACCACAGCACCAGACTCCCTTCGATCAGTAAGGCATATTTCCATATGGAAGGCCGGCGACACGTGGTGCCACTAACCCTGTTCAACACAAGCCGATCCCACATGTGTAACTGTGTCCTGAGTCCTGAATGGCAGTGACCCCAACTCCGTGAGAGAACCACAGCAGCAGACTCCCTTTGATTAGTGAGGCGTATTTGCATATGAAAGGCCAGTGACACATGGTGCCACTAACCCTGTTCAACACAAGCCGATCGCACATGTGTAACTGTGTCCTGAGTCCTGAATGGCATTGACCCCAAGTCCGTGGCAGCGACCACAGCACCAGACTCCCTTCGATCAGTGAGGCATATTTCCATATGGAAGGCCGGCAACACGTGGTCCCACTAACCCTGTTCAACACAAGCCGATCCCACATGTGTAACTGTGTCCTGAGTCCTGAATTGCAGTGACCCCAAGTCCGTGGCAGCAACCACAGCACCAGACTCCCTTCGATCAGCGAGGCATATTTCCATATGAAAGGCCGGCGACACGTGGTGCCACTAACCCTGTTCAACACAAGCCGATCCCACATGTGTAACTGTGTCCTGAGTCCTCAATGGCAGTGACCCCAACTCCGTGAGAGAACCACAGCAGCAGACTCCCTTCGATTAGTGAGGCGTATTTGCATATGGAAGGTCGGCAACACATGGTGCCACTAACACTGTTCAACACAAGCCGATCCCACATGTGTAACTGTGTCATGAGTCCTGAATGGCAGTGACCCCAAATCCATGGCAGCGACCACAGCACCATACTTCCTTTGATCAGTGAGGCATATTTCCATATGGAAGGCCGGCAACACGTGGTGCCACTAACCCTGTTCAACACAAGCCGATCCCACATGTGTAACTGTGTCCTGAGTCCTGATTGGCAGTGACCCCAAGTCCGTGGCAGCAACTACACCACCAGACTCCCTTCGATCAGTGAGGCATATTTCCATATGGAAGACCGGCAACACGTAGTGCCACTAACCCTGTTCAACCCAAGCCGATCCCACATGTGTAACTGTGTCCTGAGTCCTGAATGGCAGTGACCCCAAGTCCGTGGCAGCGACCACAGCACCAGACTCCCTTCGATTAGTGACGGGTATTTGCATATGGAAGGCCGGCGAAACGTGGTGCCACTGAACCTGAACTACGCAGGCCGGTAGGGCCACCAACCTATGCACGTGGCTGTGGGCCCTTGGTCACCGCTACCTCTGGCCTACACTACGGTCAGCAGGCCTCACAATTCACATAGAGTCCCAATTGCACATGAAGCAGACCAGTAGGCAAGACACATTGCTCCCAGTCCGGCCCGTCTGCACCAAGCATCATCACAGGCTCATACACTCTCAATGCTTCTGGTGCCACTAACTGTGCACCTCAACTCAACGCCACGTGGCTATGGGCCCTTGCTGACCACTACCTCTGGCCTACGCTGTGGTCATCAGGGCTCACAATTAAAATTATTTCTTGATTCATTAACTACAGAGTCCAGTAGGCAAGTAACTATCACAGTCCTAAACCCTACATAATATCCTTTTAGTATCCTTGCTTCAATAACTTTTTTTTTTATTAGTTATAGCTTTAGTACAATCACCAAATTCATTTTCAAGTGCAAACGAACACTCATTAGCAGTCTACACTGCGGGCAGCAGAGCTCGCAATTCCAACTTTGGACACGTGGTGCCACTAACCCTGTTCAACACAAGCCACGACACATGGTGCGACTAACCCTGTTCAACACAAGCCTGCGACATATGGTACCACTAACCCTGTTCAACGCAAGCCGCGACACATGGTGCCACTAACCCTGTTCAACACTAGCCGGTGACACGTGTGCTACTAACCCTGTTCAACACAAGCCAATCCCACATGTGGAACTGTGTCCTGAGGCCTGAATGGCAGTGACCCCAAGTCCGTGGCAGCGACCACAGCACCAGACTCCCTTCGATCAATGAGGCATATTTCCATATGCAAGGCCGGCTACAGGTGGTGGCACTAACCCTGTACAACACAAGGCGCGACACGTGGTGCCACAAACCCTGTTCAACACAAGCCGATCCCACATGTGGAACTGTGTCCTGACTCCTGAATGGCAGTGACCCCAACTTCATGGCAGCGACCACAGCACCAGACTCCCTTCGATTAGTGAGGCGTATTTGCATATGGAAGGCCGGCAACATGTGGTGCCACTGAACCTGAACTACGCAGGACGGTGGGGCCACCAACCTATGCATGTGGCTGTGGGCCCTTGCTCACCGCTACCTCTGGCCTACACTGCGGTCAGCAGGGCTCACAATTCAGATACAGTCGCGATTGCAGATGACGCAGTTCAGTAGGCAAGAGACGTTGCTCCCAGTGCGGCCCGTCCGCACCAAGCAGCATCACAGGCTCATACATTCTCAATGCTTCTGGTGCCAGTAACTGTGCACCTCAACTCAACGCCACGTGGCTATGGGCCCTTGCTGACCGCTACCTCTGGCCTACACTGCGGTCATCAGGGCTCACAATTAAAATTAAGTCTTGATTCATTAATTACAGAGTCCAGTAGGCAACTAACTATCACAGGCCTAAAACCTACATAATATCCTTTTAGTATCCTTATTTCAAGAACTTTTTTATATCAGTTATAGCTTTAGAACAATCACCAAATTCATCTTCAAGTGCAAACGAACACTCATTAGCAGTCTACACTGCGGGCAGCAGAGCTCGCAATTAGAACTTTGCTTCTGGTGCCACTAACCCTGTTCAACACAAGCCGCGACACGTGGTGCCACTAACCCTGTTCAACACAAGCCGGCGACACGTGGTGCCACTTACCCTGTTCAACAAAAGCCAATCCCACAGGTGGAACTGTGTCCTGAGTCCTGAATGGCAGTGACCCCAACTCCGTGAGAGAACCACAGCAGTAGACTCCCTTTGTATAGTGAGGCGTATTTGCATTTGGAAGGCCGGCGACACATGGTGCCACTAACCCTGTTCAATACAAGCTGATCCCACATGTGTAACTGTGTCCTGAGTCCTGAATGACAGTGACCACAAGTCCGTGGCAGCGACCACAGCACCAGACTCCCTTCGATCAGTGAGGCATATTTCCATATGGAAGGCTCGCAACACGTGGTGCCACTAACCCTGTTCAACACAAGCCGATCCCACATGTGTAACTGTGTCCTGAGTCCTGAATGGCAGTGACCCCAAGTCCGTGGCAGCAACCACAGCACCAGACTCCCTTCGATCAGTAAGGCATATTTCCATATGGAAGGCCGGCGACACATGGTGCCACTAACCCTGTTCAACACAAGCCGATCCCACATGTGTAACTGTGTCCTGAGTCCTGAATGGCAGTGACCCCAACTCCATGAGAGAACCACAGCAGCAGACTCCTTTCGATTAGTGAGGCGTATTTGCATATGAAAGGCCTGCGGCACATGGTGCCACTAACCCTGTTCAAAACAAGCCGATCGCACATGTGTAACTGTGTCCTGAGTCCTGAATGGCATTGACCCCAAGTCCGTGGCAGCGACCACAGCACCAGACTCCCTTCGATCAGTGAGGCATATTTCCATATGGAAGGCCTGCAACACGTGGTGCCACTAACCCTGTTCAACACAAGCCGCTCCCACATGTGTAACTGTGTCCTGAGTCCTGAATTGCAGTGACCCCAAGTCCGTGGCAGCAACCACAGCACCAGACTCCCTTCGATCAGTGAGGCATATTTCCATATGAAAGGCCGGCGACACGTGGTGCCACTAACCCTGTTCAACACAAGCCGATCCCACATGTGTAACTGTGTCCTGAGTCCTCAATGGCAGTGACCCCAACTCTGTGAGAGAACCACAGCAGCAGACTCCCTTCGATTAGTGAGGCGTATTTGCATATGGAAGGTCGGCGACACATGGTGCCACTAACCCTGTTCAACACAAGCCGATCCCACATGTGTAACTGTGTCAGGAGTCCTGAATGGCAGTGACCCCAAGTCCATGGCAGCGACCACAGCACCAGACTCCCTTCGATCAGTGAGGCATATTTCCATATGGAAGGCCGGCAACACGTGGTGCCACTAACCCTGTTCAACACAAGCCGATCCCACATGTGTAACTGTGTCCTGAGTCCTGATTGGAAGTGACCCCAAGTCCGTGGCAGCAACTACACCACCAGACTCCCTTCGATCAGTGAGGCATATTTCCATATGGAAGACCGGCAACACGTGGTGCCACTAACCCTGTTCAACCCAAGCCGATCCCACATGTGTAACTGTGTCCTGAGTCCTGAATGGCAGTGACCCCAAGTCCGTGGCAGCGACCACAGCACCAGACTCCCTTCGATTAGTGACGGTTATTTGCATATGGAAGGCCGGCGACACGTGGTGCCACTGAACCTGAACTACGCAGGCCGGTAGGGCCACCAACCTATGCACGTGGCTGTGGGCCCTTGGTCACCGCTACCTCTGGCCTACACTACGGTCAGCAGGCCCGATTGCACATGACGCAGACCAGTAGGCAAGACACATTGCTCCCAGTGCGGCCCGTCCGCACCAAGCATCATCACAGGCTCATACACTCTCAATGCTTCTGGTGCCACTAACTGTGCACCTCAACTCAACGCCACGTGGCTATGGGCCCTTGCTGACCGCTACCTCTGGCCTACGCTGTGGTCATCAGGGCTCACAATTAAAATTATTTCTTGATTCATTAACTACAGAGTCCAGTAGGCAAGTAACTATCACAGTCCTAAACCCTACATAATATCCTTTTAGTATCCTTGCTTCAAGAACTTTTTTTTTTAGTTATAGTTTAGTACAATGACCAAATTCATCTTCAAGTGCAAACGAACACTCAATAGCAGTCTACACTGCGGGCAGCAGAGCTCGCTATTCGATTTTTAAATGCTAATTTCTAACAAGAAGATTGTACTCAGAAAATACAGCACTTCGTCAGTGTATTCTATACTTATTTCATCTTTTCATGATACACCTACACTGCGGTCAGTAGGGCTCACAATTAAAATTAAGTATTGATTCATTAATTACAGAGTCCACTAGGCAAGTAACTATCACAGGCCTAAAATCTACATAATATCCTTTTAGTATCCTTTCTTCAAGAAATTTTTTATATCAGTTATAGCTTTAGTACAATCACCAAATTCATTTTCAAGTGCAAACGAACACTCATTAGCAGTCTACACTGCGGGCAGCAGAGCTCGCAATTCCAACTTTGGACACGTGGTGCCACTAACCCTGTTCAACACAAGCCGCGACACGTGGTGCGACTAACCCTGTTCAACACAAGCCTGCGACATATGGTACCACTAACCCTGTTCAACGCAAGCCGCGACACATGGTGCCACTAACCCTGTTCAACACAAGCCGGCGACACGTGTGCCACTAACCCTGTTCAACACAAGCCAATCCCACATGTGGAACTGTGTCCTGAGTCCTGAATGGCAGTGACCCCAAGTCCGTGGCAGCACCAGACTCCCTTCAGTTTTATTTGTTGTTGTTTTCTTTAAATAAAATGTTTTACATGTAAACCTATACATGACTAAGATTCTTATTTGTCCAACCGCACAGGGACACTTCCGGGCCCAAGAAGGTTGTTGGGGGTATGTTGGTAATGTGGGAAGAGGGTGCGCTACCTGCTAATGTGGGGAGAGGCAGCATGAAAGGGGGTATCTCTCACAGAAAGAACTCCGATATGTTTTCAGAAATGCCTCGGACAGATGCCAGCTGACGGACTGAATCACAAAATGGTTTTTCAATGCTTACGTAGTGTGAGTTATGAACAGTTCGCACCCAGGCTCGCAGAGGGACAACTGCGGCCCGTCCGCTCGACTCACACATGCAGTACTACGACCCGTCTTCTCCCAAAGGAACAGCAGCGTAGTACCTCGCAGAGGTACAGGCACAGTAGCTTACTAGCTCGCAAACGTAGAGAGCTGCGAGCCGACTGACAGGCTTCTAACGGCATAGCTGCGAAGGGGTGATGTTGGGCAGACAGAGCGTGAAAGAGTTATCTCGCAGAAACAGAGCTCCGGTATATTAATTTGCCCGCAAGACCTTTCTTTTATATTTTCACTCGATGCGAGAAAGCGCGCTTTCTGGACCAAGGAATTTCTCCCTGCCAAATTTGGCGTAATTCCGTTCAGCAGTTTGACCTGTAGCCTTGTCTAAAGTTTCCTATGGAAAATTCATTGAGAAAACACGTTTTCACACCCCCCACATAGCTACCTGTCGCAGGCGTACTCGCTGTTGGTGTGCAGGTCAGTGGTCTAGTTGTCAACATGTCACGGCCACTCCCTGAGGGCAGGTTTGCACACACACCACACCCATCCGGCACATGCGTCACTGGCCATGTGACCACGCAAATATAATGGATCCACAACGTCTCATCCTTTATTGCCGGTGGTGACTGGATGGCGGACGCTCCACGAGTCGCAATCATAAAGACTCATGAAAAGTTGCGCAGAGGGTTAGTCGCACCCTGAGCTCTATGGCTGTCAGGGGCCTACTACCACGTGGTGCGGACTTGAGTTCTACAGGGTTATTGCCACCCGAAGCTAATGTGGCCGTCAGGGGCCTACCACCACGTGGCGCGAACTTGAGTTTTACAGGGTTAGTGCCACCCGAAGCTGATGTGGCCGTCAGGGGCCTTCGACCAAGTGGCGTGGACTTGAGTTGCACAGGGTTAGTCGCACCCTAAATTGTATGGCCGTCAGCGGCCTACCACCACGTGGCGCTGACTTGCGTTGCACAGGGTTAGCGGCACCAAAAGCTGCTGAGGTCTCCGCCATTGATGACTCAGGACTCAGCGACATATGTGAGATCTGCCGGGCCGCGGAGAAGCTGATGTGGTCTCTGCCATTCAGGACTCAGCGACATCTGTGAGATCTGCCGGGCCGCGGAGCTTTGACGGGCACGTGGAGTGCCCACTGGTAGACACTTCGGTGGCAGCAGGTAATTATTTGGTCATGGATGCGCAGGGGCGGCAGTATCTCTCTCTCTCTCTCACTTCCCTCTCTTCACTCTCTCTCACTCTCTTCCTTCCTTTTCTTCTCTTTCTCTATCTCCCTTCTCCCTTTCTCACTCCCTTTCTTTCCTTCCCTCTCTTTTTCTCTCTGGCTTTTTTTTCCTTCTCTGTGTCTCACTCCTTTGATATGCGCATTACACACGTCCTTATTTTGTGCTTTATTTTCCAGGCTGTGTCGTCGACATACATGGTCCCGACAGGAGTCTTCCGCCTTGTTGTTTTGTGTTCAGTTTTTTAAATTTAGTTTATCCTTTATATATACGTGTACGAAAAAAGAAAGCTTGATTGAAAAAAAAAAAAAATTCAATAAAGTTTTTGGTTGTTACTTAAGTGCTATGTGACTCTTTCTCGTTCTTATTACTGTTATTTCGTGGTGTCCACCATGGTGTTAAATTTTGGGGCAGTTATCATGGGAATACTGGTGATGTCTGCAGTTTGCACCAGCTTCTGAATAGTGTGTTATATTTATCTCCACTTTAGTTGCATTAAAGTGCTGATAATGAAATGCAGAGTAGGCGTTCCCGTGCAAAATGACACGAGGTGCACCTTTGCGATTTATTCTAAATACTAAAATCCTGTATTGAATTGCACTGTGGTAGTGGGTGCACTTACAGTGTACACACAAAATCAATGAAGAAATGCCATTGTATTTATATTGATTGGGAATAGTGGGTCAGGTGCTGGATCTTGACGGGATACACTGCCCAGTTTGTTTATTTTTCTGTACACGAAAAAACCACATCACAACTTTGACAACAACTGCGATGTGAAACAAATTCCGGCGATAAGCCCCGTTAGCACCAGGGATTTTACACCTGCTTTCTGCTGGTGTTAAGCAGGACGACTACCTGCAGCATGAAAGGGAACACAGCCAAGAGCCACACCGAAACACCCACAGGTGCCATACAGCCAATGAGCATGATACACGGATACCCATGAGGTCCACAACACTCATCGCAACAACCCCAGGACCGCCAACACCCCCCGAACCCGCATCTGAGCAAGTGTGTCCGTGTGGTCATTGTGTTAGCATGATAGGCACCGGCCCTGCAACATCACAGTGTCAGCGGACATTACCATGTCATCGCAGCGTTGGTAGTGAGCCTGCACATGTAGATACGCACGCATCCTCCTGCATGCACAAGCGGCATGTGCTGGTCCGGCGTACACAGGTCAGCGCAGGGGTCTGCCTATCCGGCAAGGGGAACAGGGTGTCTCGGACATGTCTGTGTTCAGGAAGTGCGGTAAGTGTGTCTCTGTGTTCTGGTGTGGCCGCCACAAGGGCCGCAGCAGTCGATGTTGTACAGTGGCATGCACCACCTCCAAACTGCAGTCTCACGGTGCAGTTGGAATGCCACAGGACATGCACGAATAGGCATTACAATGGTGTGCCGTAGGAGTGCACAGGATACAACAGTGCACCGTACAAAAGTGTGGGGGCTCGTGGGAGGGAGGAGCAGCTGTTTGGCAACGTAACACACAGTCAACCCGCCCATGTGCCGCGTGCTGGGCATCTCATCCATGATGACCAGGGTCGCAGACATCCCACGACTGGCCTTTGTACACATCCTGTATGAATGCAGCTGGAGAACTTACTGTAGGGATGAAAGGTTCTTTGTCTGAGCTATCTTGCAGTAGCACATCTGCTGCTCTGAGAAGGAACTTGCAAGTGGCCAGCCCCCCTGACAGATACGATAATATTTGCATCCTTCTCTCACACTACGCACTGCCCGATTTGAGAACAACGAGTACACATCCCACACTCAAAAGTCCTTCGTCGTAGTTAGCGTGCGTGAAATGGCCTTCACATGTACTCCCACCACACCCCTGCCCTGCACCCATTGCACACAGACCCAGCTCATTGCACCAAGCTGTGCCATTTCATCCACAAGACTGGCACACGGCAAGCCAGTGCAGCTACAAGCAGAGCCACTGAGGCAATGGCAGAGCATCCCGAACACATGGTCGACTCCATGCATGTCCACCTATACCTTGCACGTCTGCTGCATGTCCTGGGTGCACTGCCTTTGGCAGTACTGCGGATCACTTACCGGCTGTGCTTCCGCATTGCGGAACGTCACCTGCGTTCAACCTGTATTGCAATGTCGCACGTGCCTATCCGAGTGGTGCATGGACGTGTGCCTCTCCAACAAGTGGGTAGCTGACATGGATTACGACAGGTGTGTGCGCCCCTGTTGGCCCACGACCAGGACTGTCATGGTGATGCCCGTTTATGGCATGCATGGATGTTTGGCATGCATGTTGGGAACTGGGCCTGGGAGATTGCACGTGTCGTAGTATGCAGTGAGCAAATTGACCAACTTCCCGATTCTGCTTTGGTGCACATTGGCTACAGTGGTTGGAGTCAGCACATCTGTCCCGGTCAGCTGATGGATTACGTCGACGACATGTCAAATATTGTGGCCAACCATCACTCATTAGAGATAGTGGCTTACGCAGCTGCACTCGTGTTCATGGACGAGTGACAAGGTACCTGCAACCACGACTCGATGTGCCACATTGCACGTGTCCCGCCGCATCATTGCACATTGTACATCTGGTCACATGTCCCAAAACAACAGTGGACATGGCTGCATTGGCATCGAATCATGTCCGAAGCGCGGACAACGAATGCTGCTTGACACTGACGTGTGTTGGTAATGGACTACCCCGAGGTGAACATGGACGTTTTCCTACGTTCCTTATTCAGCCATGCTGCTGCATTTCTCTGCATATCGTGGCACTACTCTTGGCCGTACTGACACGCACTTTTTTTTAATAAAGTTTCCACATTTTCACTTGTCTCCAAATGTGTAGTGTCTTCATTTGTATGCCAATGTGTGTGTCACGGACTCTCTGGCTGCCTGCCATACGTGAATTGCTACCCCATCCGGACTGTGGGTTTGTACTTATGCATTCTCATGTGCCTATTTCGTACTGACACTTTTGGACGCTTATCCACCTCAGGCGAGTGCATTTGTGTCCTGTGTTCGATTGTGCAAATTTTTGTGTTTGGACAACATTGTGTTGGATGTTGGTGTACTCTGCTTCCTATGTGTGTGTGCTGCATTGTGTGTGAGATGTCCCTTCATGTGAGCTTTTGTTCACCCTTCTCCCTTTCCGGCAGTGTGGTTTTCACTTCAATGCTTGTTCAGTGGTGTGATGCTGGCGGGTTGTGTGACTTGTGCTCCTTGTTGGTATGTTTCATTTTGGCCATGGTTTGTCTATAGTTGTGCTGTACTTAATTGTGCATGTGTACCATTGTGGCCATCTTCCCCCGTCCCCCCACTCCTTGCTTCTTCCTCTTCCTGGTGCTGTTGTGTCTGTAATTTTGTTGCTCCACACATAAATACATGTAATGAACAAATTAGAATAGTTCCTTGATTCTTTTAGGTTTCAAAACTTCTCTCTATTGTTTTTTTAAAAATAATCCATATAAACAGTTTTTTTAATATTCAAGGACACATAGAAGTCAGAAGTGCAACGTATTCTATCAACACACTTTCTAGAACATTCTACAACACGTGCAGGTTAAACGTTCATCAATTTTTTTAAACCTAACGATATTTTTTTGCAACATTTTCTCGAACATTTAACGGCATGTGCAGGTTAAAAGTTCACGATTGTTTTAAGTTCGAACAGTGCCTTCCAAATGCAAGTAGCAGGTGTGGTTGAGTTGAGCAAATTTTATCCTATGATATGTACTCCACGTTTAAACTGCTTTTTCTTAACCAATCACAAAGATGCTTTTCCACCAAACAAATATGCACCCTACTTTTAAAAAACAATGCTTTTCATCTCCCAATCAGGTATCGTTTTGTATGGCAAAAAAAAGTAGTTCCCCATCTTTAAACATATCTCTTATTCTACGAACGGACTGCATGAGCTACAGACATCTATCCATTCCTCCCAGCCATACCTTCAAAATGCTAGTGTGGATTGTAGGACATAGCTATGTTTTCTGGTGCAAGAGGTATGCAGAACAGAGACGTATTGACTTAGACCTAGGTTTACAAAATGTGGACATTAAATGGTTTGGACAAAGAGGATTGAAGTGGCACCAATTGTTGCCTTTGGTTAAAACCTGTTTGCATCTCCAACACCCTGACCTCATGATTGTGCACTGTTGTGGAAACGACCTAGGCACATTGACTGGGGTAGGTTTGGAAATGCTAATGAAGGACACCTTTCGACAATTGATATTGCTTTTGCCTCAAACTGTCTTTGTGTATTCCAATATATGCCAAAGACAGAAGTGGAAATAGTCAAACCAATTTTGTCCTCAGATTGAAAAATCTAGGAAGAATGTCAACAAAGCTGTGTCTGCATACCTCAGAGACCATAGAATGGGGTCGATCTACAACAATAACATACATTTTCATATGGCTGATATCTACAGAAGTGATGGAGTACACTTCACAGATCAGGGAAATCGAGTTTTTCTGAATAACCTGAAGCTGTGCATCCGCACTTATATGTAGCTCCAACTAATAAACACAAGGGCTCTTTTTAGAGCCGCCTTATATTCTCAATATCGGTTCGCAGAGTGACAGCTGAGATCCGGCTAGCACAGGGAGACCTGCGGGACGTCGAGCAGCCTCACCGAGGGACACCTGCGGCCCATGGGCTCAGCTCGCACAGGGAGAGCTACGGGCCGTCGGCTCGGCTTGCACAGTGTGAGCTACGGGCCGTTGGCTCGCAAACGCACACCAGCATGCTGGCTCGCAGAGGGAGAGCTCCGGTCTAACTCGCAAAGGGACACCAACGGGCCAACCGCTGTGCTAGCAGACGCACACCTATCACCTAACGGACTCACTCGGACATGTACAGCTAGGGACACGACAGCTCGCAGACGCACAGCTGCAAGCCGACGGACTGCTACTGTTTTATGCTTTAGGGTAGTACAGTGGTGTTTGGGTAGTGTAGGGGGTTGTGCTGGGGGTAGTATTTTAGGGTTTAGGGTAGTGCAGTGGTGTTTGGGTAGGGGGTCATGCTGGGGGTAGATTTAGGGTTTAGGGTAGTGCACTGGTGTTTGGGTAGTGTAGGGGATCGTGCTGGGGTAGTGTTTTTGAGTTTATGACAGTGCAGTGGTGTTTGGGTAGTCTTTAGGTAGTGTAGGGGGTCGTGCCGACAGACTGACTTACAGAGCTCCGAGCCAACGGACGGACTTCTAAAGACATAGCCGCGACCTGGTGATATGAGGAGAGGCAGCCTGAAAGTCATATCTCACACAGACACAGATGCCAGTGTTGCCTCGCAGAGGTAAAACTACGAACCTGATGGCTTCTACACGGAGAGATGCGAGCTGATGGAGAAAATCACAAAATGGCTGCCAACACTTCCTGGTTTCAACCATTCACAGCCAATAAGCCGCAAGCTGCTGTTTGTAACCCCTCAGCCAATCACATGTCAGAATTCTCAAATATCGATATCTGTAAAATTTGATATTTCTCAAAAACTACTGAACGGATTTACACCATTTAAACAAAAGCGTGCTTTCTGGACCATCACCTTTCTCCCTGCCAAATTTGGCGTAATTCCATTCAGCAGTTTCACCTGTAGTCTTCTGTAATGTTTTGTATGGAAATTGCATGGAGAAAACACGTTTTAGGACCCTCTTTTTTCTCAGACCCTCCTACACCATTCACCCCCAAACATTCAATATAAGAGCTAATCCAAAAAAGAGAAACTTTTTGGATGATTTCATAAAGATTCGTCAAACGACGCCAAAGTTACAAGCACATACAAGGCTCCAGAAGGGGGGCCGCGCAACACCCTCCCAACATAAGTGTAGCCCCGGGGCTGCGCGGACCCCAGCAGCCCCCCGCCACTCCTGCGAGCCCCTGCTATTATTTTTTAAGAAATACCCCCGCAACCTAGCCCACCCAAGGGCCTCATTAAAATAAAATGCGAGAACCCGCGACCCCAGCGCAAATCTTTGCCGTTTTTTTTTTTTTAAATGATTTTTTGGGCCCTGGGGGCCCTCCTGGGACCCCCTGAGTAGACCTAGTGGGTCAGGGTTTCTCTACCCTGCCCCTTCTCTTGTTTTATACCTTTGTTTCTCCGTTTTTGGGTGACTCTCTTCTACCGAACCACACGATGGCTGCCAACACTTCCTGGTTTGGAGTGCTAGCAGCCAATCACAGTGAAGCTCGCGCACGTGACTTAGGCTCCGCCCAGATGTCGAAACTTTTATTTTTCTAATTTCTCAGCAACTACTGAACGGATTTACACCATTTTTAAAAAGGTCACTTTATGACCCAAGCACTACCTTTCTACCAAATTTGGAGTAATTCCGTTCAGTAGTTTCGGCTGTAGCCCTGCACAAAGTTTCCTATGGGAAATTGATTTTTTGACTCTTATTTTTTGAATTTCTCAAAAACTACTGAACGGATTTACACCATTTAAAACAAAGGTCGCTTTCTGAACCAAGCTCTACCGTTCTGCCAAATTTGGGGTAATTCCGTTTAGCAGTTCGAGCTGTAGCTCGTCGCAAAATTTCCTATGGAAGTTAACATGGAGAAAACGAGTTTTGGGACCCCCCTTTTTTCTCAGCCCCCGCTTGACGAATCACCCCCAACCTTTCAGGATAGGAGCTGACCTGGATAGACTTTTTTTTGGGAGAATTTCAGGAAGATTTGTCAAACGACGCCAAAGTTATTAGCAAATCAAAAAATGCTTTTCCTATGGAAACTAGGTTCTAACTATAACTACCTACTGGCGACCACCAGTAGGTAATATATATATAGTTAAGACCACGTTTCCATAGAAAAGCGTTTTTTGACATACCTATATCATTCTCATTGTTTGACGAATCTTCACGACATTTTCAAAAAAATGTTTCATAGTTAGTCTTGCGTGGAAAGTTTCGGGGTGTTCCATCAAGCGGGGGCCGAGAAAAAGGGGGGTAAAACACAGTGTGATTCCCATGTTAATTCCCATAGGAGCTTTAAACAAACCTGCAGCCCGAACTGCTGGATGGAATTACACTAAATTTAGCCTTTCCAGCAGCTCACTCCATGCATAAGCAATTCCGGCTCCCACAAGAAGCGGGGAGCTGGCAGGGACAGTGGGGGCCTTGAGCCTTCCCCCGCAAGCCCAGGAGAAAAGAGCAGCAAGGGGCAAAATAAAGGTGAGAAATGAACCGAAAGAGGCAGAATGAAGGTCAGAAACGAGCAGAAAGAGGCATAATGTAGTTCAGCAACAAGCAGAAAGAGGCAAAATAAGGGTCAGCAACAAGCAGAAGGAGGCAAGATAAAGGTGAGAAACGAGCAGAAAGAGGCAGAATACAGGTCAGAAACTAGCAGAAGTAGGCAGAATGAAGGTCAAAATTGAGCAGCAAGAGGCAAAATTAGAGTGAGAAATGAGCAGAAATGGGCAAAATAGAGGTGAGAAACGAGCAGAAAGAAGCAAAATAGAGGTCAGAAACCAGCTGCAAGAGGCAAAATAAAGTTGAGAAATGAGCAGAAAGAAGCAAAATAAGGGTGAAAAATTAGCAAAAGGGCAGAATAAAGGTCAGCAACAAGAAGAAAGAGGCAAAATGAAGGTGAGAAACGAGCAGAAAGAGGCAAAATAAAGGTGAGAAGAAAGCATAAAGAGGCAAAATAGAGGGCAAAAACCAGTAGCAAGAGGCAAAATAAAGGTGAGGAATGAGTAGAAAGAGATAAAATAAAGGTCAGCAACAAGCAGAAACAGGCAAAATAAAGGTGAGAATTGAGCAGACCTAGACAAAATAAAGGCGGTAATTGAGCAGAAATAGGCAAAATAAAGGTCATCAATGAACAGAAAGAGGTCAAATAAGAGGCAGAATACAAGTCAGCAACAAGTGGCAAAATAAAGGTGAGGAAGAGCAGAAAGAGGCAAAATAAAGGTGAGAAGCGAGCAGAAAGAGGCAAAATAAAGGTTAGAAATTAGCAGAAAGAGGCAGAATAAAGGTCACAAGAGAGCCGAAAGAGGCAAAATAATGGGCAGAATGAGCAGAAAGAGGCAAAATAGAGTTCAGAAACTAGCATCAAAAGGGAAGATAGAGGTCAAACACGAGCAGCAAGAGGCAGATTAGAGGTCAGAAACGAGCAGCAAGATGAAACATAAAGGTCAGGAGTGAGCAGAAAGAGGCACAATACCAGGCAGAAAGAGGCAAAATAGAGGGAGGAGCGAGCAGAGATGAGGCACAAAAATGAGCAAAAAATGAACAGAGGAGGCAGAAAACCAAAGGCATCAGAGGGTAGTGGCCTGCGGGCAAGGTGGACAGGAGGACCATCACAGCAGGAGCTGGCACAAGGACCTGCTCAAGTGTGCCCCCTTCCTTTCTTTATTGTACACCCACTCATACACTCATGCACCCACTTACAGACCCAGTCACATACCCTCCCACAGACTCACTTCAAGACTTACGCACCCACTGACAGACACATTCAGACACTTATGCACCCTCTCAAAGATCAATTCAAGCACTCATGTACCCCTCACAGACCCACTGAGAGACTCACACACCTACTCACATACCCACTCACATACTCATAGACCCACTCGCAGACCTACTCAGAGATTCACACACTCATGCACATACCCACTCACATACTCATGCACCCACTCATAGACTCACTCAGATGCACACCCACTCACAGACCCAATCAGAGACTTACACAACCACTGACATACCCACTCAGACATGCATGCATTCACTCACAAACTGACACACACACGGAGGCCCTCGCAAACCTATTTAGACACTAACACACCCACTCACAGACACACTTAGATACTCACTCAGGCACTCATGCACCCACTTAGACACCCACTCGGACACTCACTCACCCACTTACAGACCCACTCAGACTCACTCACCACACTCACCACTCACACACCCAGTGAGACACTTATGCAGCCACTCCCAGGCCCACTCACACACCCACTCACACACCCATGGAAACACTCAGAGTCACTCCCACATCCACCGAGACACTCATGCACTCACTCACATAAATACTCTCAAAGGTTACAGGTTACAGTTAGGAAATAAAATTAAAAAACCTTAGAAATTCACTTAAAAAAACAAAGGTTACAGGGACATCACAGTTAGGAAATAGAATAAAAAAAACTGTAGAGATTCACTGAAAAAAAGAAAGGTTTCAGGGACATTATAGTTCAGAAATACAATTTAAAAAACCTCAGAAATTCACTGAAAAAACGAAAGGTTACAGTTAGGCTCAGATTTCACTTGTACAAAGCCATAGAATTTCAGCAGTTATAGTTACCTCAGCTAACTATAACTTATGCCCCTGCAATGCACTGCTTATGACCTCACAACATACCTCATGTCATGGTCAGTGCCATCACTGATGACATCTCAAATGACATCACTGATGACATCATCCACAGAACCACTCACATACCCACTCACACCCCATTGAACCTCTCATACACCCACTCCCACTCTCACACAACCCATCATGTAACCATTCACAGATCCATACCAATACTCACTCAACCAATCACTGATCCATAGAGTCACTCACAGATCCACTCATTCATACAGCTACTCATATACTCCCTAACCCACCCATAAAGCCACTCATGTGCCCACTCACCACTACAGCCACTCATATATCTGCTCATACAGACACCTATACACCTACACTTACACCCACTCACAAACAGGCCTGGGCGTAGTTCACGGAGTCTTGTTACGCAGAACTCCGCGAAGTTACAAAAACTCCGCGAAGTTCCGCGAGTAGCGGAGTGCAGTGGAAACTGCAGTTTCTGCTGGTATTCCTGCCGCTCGGGTAGAAATTCTACCCGAGCGCCAGCTCGCGCTCGATCCGAGCAGGGAAAAAACTCTGCTGCACATCGCGAAGCGGAGTTTTCTGCACTCCGTGAGCTCCGCAGAGTGCGGAGTGCAGAAAACTCTGCAAACTCCGCAAACGGAGTGAAGTTCACCACCCAGGCCTACTCACAAACCCACTCAATTACCCATACATAAACACACACAGCCACTCACTCACCATTATAGGTACTCACACACCCACACACACCATACAGCCACTCACACTGCTACTCACTCACCAATACACCTACTCACACACCTAATCTCTTAACCATACAGCCACTGACACAGACTATCGCTCACCAATACAACCACTCACACACCCACTCATACACACCCAGAACCAGTTACATACCCATTCACACATCTATACAAACACTCACACACCCACTCACTCATCCCTAAATCTACTCACACAGATATTCACTCACTCACACTCACTTACCTATACCTACACTCAAACATCTACTCACTCACCCATACAGCCACTAAGATACTCATTCCCTCACCCACGAACACATCCACTCACACAACTATGCAGCCACTCACACAGCCACTAACTCACCCATACAGTCACTCATATAATCACTCACTCTCCAATACAACCACTCACACAGCCGCTCACTCACCCATACAGCTACTCACATACCCACTTACCCATTCATATAGCCACTCACATACCCACTCATAAACCCATAAAGC
This sequence comes from Calotriton arnoldi, assembly GCA_963921515.1. Taxonomy (NCBI): domain Eukaryota; kingdom Metazoa; phylum Chordata; class Amphibia; order Caudata; family Salamandridae; genus Calotriton; species Calotriton arnoldi. Next base: position 53,020 of record CAWUFW010021105.1, on the reverse strand, counting down.
CACTCAGACATCCACTCACACACTGTTACAGGCAGTCACATAGCACTTGGGAGAGATATGTTAGAAATAGTATGACTAATTACTAGTTTTGAAAGAATAGTAATTTAACGTATGCTGTAGCTTTGTATATATACCTTTAAGTCTAAGGAACATTTAAAAAACACGCTCACTGGACGATGCCTTCAGTGATGTCATTTGAGATTAAATCAGTGATGTCATCAGTGATGTCACTGACCACATCCATACACCATTCACACACCCACTTACCCTTACAGCCACTCACACAGACATTCCCTCTCCAATACAGCCACTGACACCCACTCACTTACCTATACACACACACTCAAACAGCTACTCACTCACACACCTACTTCCTCACCTATACAGCCACTGACACTGACACTCTGTCACCCATAAAGCTGCTCACACACTCGCTTATACAACAATGCAGCCACTAACTCACCCACACAGTCACTCACCCACCCACTCACTCTCCATTACAGCCACTCACTCACCCATACAGCTACTCACATACCCACAAACATACCCCTACAGCCACTCACACACCCATACAGCCACTCATACATCCACTTACACACTGATACAGGCAGTCACACAGCCACTCAAATGAGATATATTAGAAATAGTATAACTAATTAATAGCACAGAAAGAATAGTAATTTAACTTATGCTGTAGCTTTGTATATATCTTTAAGGCTCAGAAACATTTACCAAACACTTACACTCACTGGATGATGTCTTCAGTGATGTCAACAGTGATGCGATTTGAGATTAAATCAGTGATGTTATCAGTGATGTCACTGACCATGTCATGAGTGATGTAATATGTAAGGTTATAAGTAGTTTATTGCAGGCGCGTAAGTTATAGTTAGCTCTGGTAACTATAACTGCTGATTTTCTATGGTTTTGTAAGAGTGAAATCTGAGCCTAACAGTTATGTCCCTGCAACCTTTGGTTTTTTCAGTGATATATATATATATATATATATACATATATATATATATATATCCAACAAACGCTGTTCTTACTTTGAAAATAACAGCATGCCACGGACTCCCACAATTGCAAGACAGTGTTTTTTATTAATAAGGCAACAACTCGTGTTGCCTTATTATTATTAATACAAAACACAGTCTTGCAATTGTGGGAGTCCGTGGCATGCTGTTATTTTCAAAGTAAGAACAGCGTTTGTTGGATTGATAGGGACCCGCCATCCCACCGCGGAACGCCGTCGTTGGAGACTCGGGTAAGAGCGAACTGTTTGCTGTGATATATATATATATCTATTTATAAATATATTACCGACTGGCGGTCGCCTGTACGTAATTATAGTTAGGACCTTGTGTCTATAGGAAAAGCGTTTTTCTTTTGCCAATATTTTTGGCGTCGTTTGACAAATCGTTGCACAATTTTATAAACTACTGGGGCAGTCAGGTCAGCTGCTGTGTTGAAAGTTTTGGGGTGATTCGTCTAGCAAGGGGCGAGAAAAAATGAGGGGCCAAAAACGCTTTTCTCCATGTAAATTTCCATAGGAAACTTTAGACACAGCTACAGCCCGAACTGCTGAACAGAATTACACCAAATTTGGCAAAAGGTAGCTGTTGGTTCCAAAAGCACTCTTTTTGGTGCAATCCATTCAGTAGTTCTTGAGAAATTTGAAGATTTCTCAGATATACAACTGTGGCTGCAGTTGATCCACAAACCCTCGCGATCTTGTTCTAAAAAAAATGAAGCACATCCCTAGGGTACCCACCTCCCGAGGCTAATTATACTGTGAAATGCGGGGGCCACGTGGCCCCCCCACAGCCCTGGGGACCACCATCTCCCCGGGGCTCTATTTACAATAATGTGTGGAGGGCCCCTGCCTCCCCACACAGCCATGGGGACCACCACCTCCACGAGGCTGATTATACTGTAAAATGCGGGGGCCACACGGCCCCCTGAAGCCCTGGGGACTACCACATCTCTGGGACTATATTTACAATAATGTGGGGGGCTCCAGCACCCCCACACAGCCACTGGGACCACCACCTCCCCGGGGCTATTTCAAAGACGGGAGGGGGCCATGCGGCCCCCCCTCATGGAGCCATAAATGGCCCTGGGGACAGCCACCCCCAGGGCCAGCAATGTCCCAGGGTGCCCACCTTGGGACATTTCAGTTTGCTATGGCTTGGAGGGAGCACTGCTCCCGCCAAGCCATAGCAAACTCTGCTTCACTTCATGGAAACGAGAGCATTCAAAATGCTCTCGCTTCCATGAAGCTTTTGAGCAGAGGGAGTTGCATGTTTAAAGCTCCCTCTGCCCAAATGCAATGCAGGCTCCCGCAAGAGGCAGGGAGCTGGAAGGGAACCTGGGCCCTTGAGGCTCCACTGTGGTCCCCAACGACCTGGCCAAGCCCCAGGGGATGGGGCCCCGGGCCAAAAATGGCTCAGGAGGGGGGCCCACACGGCCTCCTTCCCTTTTTTTAGTTTAAAAAATGGCTGGGCCTCGGGGGATGGAGTCCCCGTGGCTGAAATCTGCCAAGTGGCTCCCCTCCCTTAACATAAAATACATGTTTTAAAAAAGAAATGGCCAAGCCCTGGGGGATAGGGCCCCTGGGGCTGAAAATGGCCTGGGTGAGGGGGGCCGCTCAGCCCCCCTCCCTAAAAAATGTTTTTAAATTCGCTGGGCCTCTGGGATGGGGTCCCTGTGGCCGAAATCAGCCTGGGGAGGAGCCGCCCTCGCCTTTTCAATTAAAATGTAAACATGGGCCTAGAACTGGGGGATGGGGTCCCTCGGGCTGAAATCGGCCCCGGGAGGGGTGCCGCGCGGCTCCCTCCCTTTTTAATTTAATAAAATTAAAAAATGGGCCAGGCATCGGGGTATGGGGTCCCCAGGGCCCACAAGGGTGAAAGGGAAGGGGGGCCACACAGCCCCCTTCCTAAAATACAAAAAAGAAAGGAAGCCGGCAACTCGCCTGAGGCCCTGCCCCCTTTCTCCACTACTCTGCAAACATGCCTCCTGGTGTGCTATTGGTTGGGGGATGAAGCCCCTTTCACTCCTGAGGGTCCTTAGGGGCCAACAAGGCCACCTGTTACCTCCAGTAAGCCCCACACAGTGGGATTGCTGAGAGGTTGTCAGAGGCCATGCTCCTTTTTCCACCACTCTGCAAACGTGCCTCTCGGTGCACTGCTGGTAGGGCGATGAGGTACCCTTGCATCCTGAGGGCCTCAGGACTAAAGTGGACTTCATCCCCCAAGTAGCAGCGTGCCAGGAGGCACTTTGCGGAGTGGTGGAAAAAGGGGGCATGACCTCTGACCACCTCTCAGCAATCCAGCTGAATGGGGCTTACTGGAGGTTACAGGAGGGCTAGTTGGCCCCCAGGGACCCTCAAGAGGCAAGGGGACTTCATCCCCCAAATAGTAGTGCACCAGGAGGTGAGTTTTCAGAGTGGTGGAGAAAGGGGGCGTGGCCTCTGACCACCTCTCAACAATCCAGCTGTATGGGGCTTACTGGAGGTAACAGGGTGGCTAGTTGGCCCCTATGGACCCTCAGCAGTGAAGGGGATTTTATCCCCCAACCATGAGCACACCAGGACTCTTGTTTTCAGAGTGGTGGAGAAAGGGGGTGTGGTCTGCTATCAGAACTCAGCAATCCTGCTGTGTGGCACTTACTGGAGGTAATAGGAGTTGGCCCCCAAGGACGTCCTTGGGTACCAACTACTTCTCCTCTTACCTCCAGTAAGTCCCACACATTAGGGTTGCTATCAATCAATCAATCACAGAATTTGTAGAGCGCACTACTTACCCGCGAGGGTCTCAAGGCGCTGGGGAGAGGGAAGGGGGGGTGCTGCTACTGGTCGAACAGCCAGGTCTTGAGTAGCCTCCTGAAGGTCAGCAGGTCTTGGGTCTGTCGTAGGCTTAGTGGAAGGGTGTTCCAGGTCTTGGCGGCGAGGTGTGAGAAGGATCTGCCGCCGGTGGTTGTTCTTCGAATGCGAGGGACGGTGGCGAGGGACAGGTCGGCGGAGCGGAGCTGGCGGTTGGGGACGTAGAAGAAGAGTCGTCTGTTGAGGTAGGCTGGGCCAGTTTTGTGGAGTGCCTTGTGTGCGTGGGTGAGGAGTTTGAAGGTGATCCTCCTGTCGACGGGGATCCAGTGCAGGTTCCTCAGGTGGGGGGTGATGTGGCTGTGGCATGGTACGTCGAGGATCAGGCGTGCGGAGGCGTTTTGTATGCGTTGCAGTCGCTTGATGAGCTTGGCCGGGGCTCCCGCGTAGAGGGCGTTCCCATAGTCAAGTCTGCTACTAGTACTGACGAGGGCCTGGGTGACTGTTCTTCTTGTGTCTGTCGGGATCCACCTGTAGATCTTGCGAAGCATGCGGAGGGTGTTGAAGCAGGAGGAGGAGACTGCGTTGACTTGCTTGGCCATGGAGAGCGTTGAGTCGAGGATGACTCCCAGGTTGCGTGCGTGGTCGGTGGGTGTCGGGGCTGCTCCCAGCGTCGTTGGCCACCAGGAGTCGTCCCAGGCTGAGGGGTTGGAGCCGAGGATGAGGACCTCCGTCTTGTCCGTGTTCAGCTTTAGTCGGCTGATCTTCATCCAATCGGCGACGGCCTTCATTCCTTCATGGAGATTGGCTTTTGCTAAGAGGTCTTCGGAGGCCACGCCCCCTTTCTCCACCACTCTGCAAACGTGACTGCTCATTAAAAAGCCTTAGAAATTCACAAAAAAAAAAAGTGAAGGTTACAGGGACATTATAGTTAGCAAATAGAATTTAAAAAACGTTAGAAATTCTAAAAAAAAAACAAAGGTTACAGGAAAATTATAGTTAGCAAATAGACTTTTAAAAAACTTAATAAAATTCACTAAAAGAAACAAAGGTTACAGGGACGTTATAGTTAGCAAATTAATTTAAAAAACCTTAGAAATTCTCTAAAAAAACAAAAGTTACAGAGACGTTATAGTTAGGGTCGGATTTTAAACCAGAGCAATTCGGTTGTTATAGTTAGCTGAGTTCAATATAACTCGCGCCCCAGCATTGTCCTGCTTATGACTACACATATTACATCACTCATGACATGGTCAGTGACATCACTGATGACATCACTGATGACATCTTAAATGACATCACTGATGACATCAGTGACTAAATCATCTACAGCATATCAGATGTACCCACTCACACCCCTATAGAATCTTTTATACACCCACTGCCACACAACCATTTGCAGAGCCATACCAGTACTTACACACCCACTCAATGATTCATTGATTTACACACTAATCCACTCACTCACCCATACTGCCACTCATAGACCCACTCACTCACTAATACAGCCATTGACATATCTACTCATATACCTGTAAAGGCACTCACACACTGAGTGAGTCACCCATAGAACTACTCACCCACCTAGACACTCACCCATACAGTCAATCAAACAGCCACTTACTCACCCAAACAGTTACACACCCACCCACTTACTTAGTCATACAAACAGTAACACTTACTCACTAAGCTATACAGTCACTGACAGAAGAATGCACTCATCCATATAGCCACTCTCACATTCACTCACTCACGCATACAGTCACTCATATACCCCATCACTCACGTATACTGCCTTTCACATAGTCATTTACTCACCCATACTGACACATGCACTCAATCACCGACACTGTCATATAGACACTCACTCACCCATCCAACTTCTCACACATGCAACAGTACCCAATACAACCACTGACTCACCCACTCACTCATCCATACATGCAGTCACACACCTCATCAACCACAAACACAGACACCCAGACAACCATAGAGGTAGTCAGACAACCAATCAATCACCCATCTAGCCATTCAAATACCCACTAATACACTCATATACCCACTTAAACATCAACTGACATACAGATACACACATTCACACAACCAGTCACTGATCCATACATTCACTGAGATACCTAATCACTCACTTCTACAGTCAGTCATGCACCACTGAGTCACCCATATTGTCACTCATCGTGCCCCAGCATTGCCCTGCTTATGACCTCACATATTACATCACTCATGACATGGTCAGTGACATCACTGATGACATCACTGATGACATCTTAAATGACATCACTGATGACATCAGTGATTAAATCATCTACAGCATATCGGATGTACCCACTCACACCCCTTTAGAATCTTTTATACACCCACTGCCACACAACCATTTGCAGAGCCATACCAGTACTTACACACCCACTCAATGATTCATTGATTTACACACTAATCAACTCACTCACCCATACTGCCACTCATAGACCCACTCACTCACTAATACAGCCATTGACATATCTACTCATATACCCGTAAAGGCACTCACACACTGAGTGAGTCACCCATAGAACTACTCACCCACCTAGACCCTCACCCATATAGTCAATCAAACAGCCACTTACTCACCCAAACAGTTACACACCCACCCACTTACTTACTCATACAAACAGTAACACATACTCACTCAGCTATACAGTCACTGACAGAAGAATGCACTCTTCCATATAGCCACTCTCAAATTCACTCATTCACGCATACAGTGACTCTTATACCCTGTCACTCACGTATACTGCCTTTCACATAGTCATTTACTCACCCATACTGACACATGCACTCAATTACTGACACTGCCATACAGACACTCACTCACCATCCAACTTCTCACACATGCAACAGTACACAATACAGCCACTGACTCACCCACTCACTCATCCATACAGGCAGTCACACACCTCCTCATCCACAAACACAGACACCCACACATCCATAGATGTAGTCAGACAACCAATCAATCACCCATATAGCCATTCAAATACCCACTAATACATTCATATACCCACTTAAACATCAACTGACAGACAGATACACACATTCACACAACCAGTCACTCATCCATACATTCACTGAGATACCTAATCACTCACTTATACAGTCAGTCACGCATCCACTGAGTCATCCATATAGTCACTCATACACCCACTAATTCACCAATACACCTTGGTATATATATTTAACACTCATAAACTTTTTAAAAACACTCACAGTCACTGGATGATGTCATCACTGATGTTATCAGTGATGACATGTGAGATGTCATCAGTGATGTCATCAGTGATGTCACTGACCATGTCATGAGTGATGTAATATGTGAGGTCATAAGCAATGCATTGCGGGGGTGCGAGTTATAGTTAACTCAGTTAACTATAATGGCTGAATTTCTATGGTTTTGTATGAGCAAAATCTGACCCTAACTTTAACGTCCATGTAACCTTAGGTTTTTTAGTTCCCACATTTTGGTGGAAAGCAGCTCCCATTTAGAGCACTCTGCAATACCAGCATCACTCTGAATCTGCTCACCTCAAATGTCTGTTTTTCTAATAAAGTTTTTAAGCATACAATTAGTCAGTGCCATCCACACAGAGATAGAAAGGGACAAAGACTTTTGCCATTTATACAGCAAAATCTTTAAGCATAGGATTAGCAAAGTGCTATCCATGACGAGCTATAAAATGACATAAGCCTTTTACCACTTCAGGCACAGTATTACAGCTTTGGATTGGTGAAATACCATCCAAGCCAACCTAGAATGCATAAAAGCAACCCCTGACATGTGTTTCTCTCTCATTAGATCTCTTCAGAGAGGTACAGCTTTGTCCAGACACAAGGGAGCACCCACTATAAGTGCGGGCACATTTTCTGGTCACTTCGTGGAGTTCCGCATAGCATAACTCAGTGAACTCCACCCAGGCTTAGATGTAAAGGATTAGTGGTAATGGTCATGCATGGTATGACCCTCAGGTACTGGGTGTCTGTGCCTGCTCCCTACCCAGTTGTCTTAGACAACTCAGGTTGGAGAGGTTTAGCATGCATAAGTTAGGCTGGCCATCGCAAGACAGCTGGCCAGAGTGACATGCGCACTTTAAAATGGAGTATGCACCACTCCTGCACTACTACCACTCAATAGCAGTGGCCCCCTCACCCTGCCCCCAAACACAGCTCATGCGGAGAGCAATGAAAAATAAAATGGTAATTGTCGGACCAGTCAGCCTTAGGGTGGTCTTCCCCAAACAATGTTGCCAGCTTGCCTCCAATTTTGCTGAATTCGTTTTTGTTGGCTTTAGGTTTCTGCACTTTGCCACTGCTAACTAGTGCTAAAGTGCTTGTGCTCAGTCCCCTAAATATGGTTTGATTAGCATATACCTAAAATTGGCACATTTAATTTACTTATAAGTCTCTTGTAGTGTGGCATACCATATACACAGGGCCCGTAAATAAAATGCTACTAGTGGGCCTGCAGCACTTGTTGTGCCACCCACCTAAGTAGCTCTGTAAAACTTGTCTCAGGCCTGCCAATGCAGCCTGAAGGCAGTGTCACACTGACATGTCAGCTTAGCATTTAAAGCCCATTGCCAAGCCTTAAACTCCCCTATTATTACATATAGGGCACCTCTATGTTAGGCCCTAGGTAGCCCATAAAGCAGAGTGCTATATAAATAAAAGGTAGGAAATGTGCTTTTAAGTTTTACATGTTCTGGTAGTGAAAAACTCCCAAATTCATTTTCCACTACTGTGAGGCCTACTCCTCTCATATGATAACATTGGGGATTCCTTGTTACATTTAATAAGCTGTAATTCCTAACTAAGAGGAGGTATATCTGTCATGTTTAGAACCAATGGAATTTTAATGATAAATCCTTTTTAATGGCAAAGTCATATTTATTGTTACAATTTTGACAATGCTACTTTTAGAAAGTTGGCATTTCCTGCTCTTAGCACTTTGTGCCTGTAGCCTGTCTGATTGCATGTCTGGGTTTGGTGACAGCTAGGCTTAGTGTATTCCCTCTAGACAGCCACACACAATGGGAGCTTAGGTGTGACTTGATGGGCTATCCTTGGAGAATAGGAGGGAGGAGTTGGGCATAGCCTCACACCTACACCTGAATAGGCTGTGTCCTGTCTGCACACAAAGGGCTACACACCCCCCTGTAATGAGTCTGGATTCAAGGCAGGAAGGAAGGACCTCTGTGCACTTCGAAAACCCTTCTTTGAGGTCTCCCCCACTTCAAAGGCACCACTGGGTATAAGAACTGTATCTCAGAACCTACCACTTCGGTACACTTCTGGACCTGTGGATACTCTGCCAGGAAGAATGACTGCTGTCCTGAACTGCTGCTCTGAATTTTTTTTTATTTTTCTCTGCTGACCTGCTTCCCTCCTGGTCTGGGTGAGGGGACTGGACCTGCATCACTTGAACCCCAGAACCCAGTGTAACTACCAGGGCTAGTTGGCTGGCTTCTTGATTGGAAGTATCAGGGACATAAAAGACTTTCAACTATCCTGCTTCTGCACCTGAACTCTGCCATCTGTAAGTCTGCCCTACTAAGTGCTGCCACCCCAGTCATTGACCCTTGGAAGAGGGCCTTAGGTGCTTGCTTCAGCCAAACTCATGCATCCTCTCTCGAATTGGTGCATCAACACAGTTGCGTGGCTAAAACCAGCTCATCACCCCCCTTGCATGAATCAACCTTACGCATCACCTTCTGAACCACCACTGCATGATGCTCTCCCAGCTCAAGGCCTTCGCATCTCCGTCGATGGCAGCCTTGATGACGACTATGAAAACTCATTGTAGCCCCTACGCTCATCTGAGATGATGCATTGCTGCTGCTGCGTGGATCAGGACCAGCTCATCGCTGCCACGGCGAGGATCGACACCAATGCATAGCTTTGACATCAATGCATCGCTTCAACATTGACGCATCACTTTGGCTGCATTCCCCATCCTCCGAATCAACAGGATCTTCGACGTTGATGCAACCTGGACTAAGGTATTTTTGCTCGGCTGGCCACGCCTGGCCCCATTGCGGTTGGCCTGAACTTTTGACCTAGTTCCGGTCCACAGCGACCAGATACCTCTTGTTGCCGCTTTGTGCTTCTTGGCAGTATTTTCACTTAATACTGTAAAAATCAATATCTCCAGTTATATTCATTGGAGTTTTGTCATTTTTATGTCAAATAATTCCTGAAAATATAATATATTTTTCTAATTTGGTTTAAGATTTTTCTAGTGTTCTGTTTTCACTTTATTTCTCTTTGTCTACTGCATAAATACTTTACACATTTCCCCTAAGTTAAGCCTGACTGCTTGTGTGCCAGGCTACCAAGGGATAAGCACAGGTTAATTTAGTGACATTATGTGGTTCACCTTGCAAGGGATATTGGCTGTTGCTTGGCAGGTGTTAGAAATTGGGGGGCAGATTTACAAGCCCCCTGCGACACTTTTGCCCTGCCGTTGCATCATTTTTTGTGACACAGCAGTGTCGTAAACAATGTGCCACGTTGCGGCCCATTTACAACGTGACACATCTAGTGAGATGCATCACCTTGTAAAGCCCTGTGCCACATTATACCTGCATCTGGTATAATGTATGTAGGGTGTGCGCTCCCATGCGGGAAAGCCTCGAAGAAGTGATGCAGTGAAATCTACAAGATTTCACTGTGCCACTTCTAGGACGCCACTGTATCAAAACCCTACGCCTGCTTGGAGCAGGCGTAAGGAGTGACACAGTGTATTAGGAATAGGCCTCCCCATGCATTGCTGGAGTTGCGTCATGCTTGCGACACAACTTCAGCAATGCGAGATTTTTGCACCAACAGATGCGTCAAAATTTCTGATGCATCTGTCAATCCTTGCGCCATGGTGCGCCTATTGTAAATATGGCGCAGCCATGGTGGCGCAAGTGTTTCGCATGCAGGCGCAGGGAAGCTAATGCATCTGTACAGAAGCGTCAGTTTCTTGTAAATAAGCCCCAGGGTTTCTAGCTGGCAGAGGTATGTACCCTGTCCAAGCAGGAACCACAATCCTAATCAGGGTAAGTCAACACACACCCTAAATTATTCTGTGCTCACCCTCTGGTAACTTGGAACAGAGAAGTCAGCCTTAACTTAAGAGGAATTGTGTTAAGTATTTGTGCAACACGTCAAACAGTAACACAATGAAAACACACAAAAAGACTCCAAACCAGGTTAGAAAAATGAAGAATATGTTTAGAAATAAAACAAAACCAAAACAACAAAAATCTAATAAGTAGAAGACGAGGTATGAATTTTTAAAGAATAAACTGAAAAATAGTGCTTGGAAGCAATAAGTGCTTAATTGGGGTATCTGATCGCACCAGACTGATCCAAAGTCAAAAGTTCAGGCCGACCACGATGCAGTTTGGGCCAACTGAACCAGAGTACCTTGAGCCAGGCTGCGCCATTGTCAAAGGAGATGTGGGGTGCAGCTGAAGTGATGCATCATCAGCGATCCTTGCAGTGGAGGCAATGCGATGGTTCTGGTATGCGCAATAGCAGTGATGCATCAGAACTGATGAGTGCAGGGGCTACCATGAGGAGTCTTCATTGTCATTGTTGAGACTGTCGTCATCGTAGATGCAAAGACCTCAAGCCGGGGTGAGCGCCATGTAGTGCTGGTTCTGAAGGCGATGTGTTGTCATCGAACCCTGCAGCAGAGGCGATGCACCAGTTCTGGTCACGCAACATGGGCGATGCGTCAGTATCGACCCATGCAATGGCACCGATGCACCGGATCTGGAGAGAATGCATTGCTCTCCTTGAAGCAAGCACCTTGGCCTCAGTACCAAGGATCCTGGACTGGGTTGACACCACTTGGCGAGGCAGACTCACAGATGGCAGAGTCTAGGTGCAGCAGCAGAAGAGTTATGTTATGTTATATGAATTTGTAAGGTGTGGCTAATTAACCGAGAGAGTTTTCAGGCACTGAGTAGGGCTAGCATGAAGGGGGAGGAGAAGATAATGCCTGTTTCATCTGGAAGAGCAATGTTTTGAGGTTCCTTCGGAAGTCCATGAGGGAGGGAGAGGTTCTGAGGTGTTTTGGGAGCTGGTTCCAGGTGTTGGCTGCGAGGTATGAGAAAAAGCATCCTCCGCTTTTGTTCTTCTTGATGTGCGGGAGGTGTGCTCTTGTCTGGGCAACAGATCGAAGGTGACTGGTGGGTTGGTAGAAGTTGAGCAGGTAGGCGAGGTAAGCTGGCCAGGTGTTGTGGAGAGCTTTGTAGGCGTGGGTGAGTAGCTTGAACTTACATCGTTCTTGGACTGTGAGCCAGTGGAGAAGATTAGGAAGTCTTTTATGTCACTGAGACTTCAGATCAGGAGGCAAGTCACCAAGCCCTTAGAGTTACTCTGGGTTCAAGTGGTGCAAGCCCAGTCCTTCTCACCCAGGCAGGCGAACAGCAGGCAGCAGGGCAGCACAGCAAGGCAGGATTCTAGCAAAGCAGCAGTCCAGCAGAGTGCCAGTCTTTCAGCAGTACAGCAATCCTTCTTCCTGGCAGAGTCTTCACAGGTCCAGAAGTGTACTGAAGCCATGGTGTCAGAGGTTTAGCACTTATACTCAATGGTGCCTTTGAAGTGGGGGAGACTTCAAAGAAGTGCTTTGAAGTCCAGAGAAGTCCTCCCTTCCTGCACTGGCTCCAGACTCGCTACAGGGGATATGCAGCCCTTTGTCTGGGGACAGGACACAGCCTATTCAGGTATACATGTAAGGCAGCTCCTCCATCCCTTCCTGTCAGGATGATCCAAGAAGGCCCATCAAGTCACACCTAAGCTCTCTTTGTGTGTGGCTGTCTAGAGGGAATACCCAAAGTCTAGCTGTCACCCAACCATGACTGAGCAGAGACAGGCAGCAGGCACCAAACGGCTACAGTAAGAACATTTCAGCCTTCTCAAAGTGGCATTTTCAAAATTGCAATTTAAAATCAGACTTCACCATAAATTGTCATTTTAAATTGTGATTCCAGGGACACCAGACTTGGGGGTCTTATCTCTTCCCAATTAGAAATTTGAATTATAAAATGTAATAAAGTAATCCCACATATTATCCTATGAGAGAGCAAGACCGTACAATAGTGAAAAACGACTTTGGGAGTTTTTCACTACCAAGACATGTAAAACTTGAAAGTACATGTCCTTCCTTTTAAAGACATTGCACCCTGCCCTGTGGGTTATACAGGACTACCTTAGGGATAACTTATATGTATAACATGGGTAAGTTTTGGCCTGGCAAAAGGGTTGTTTTGCCAGGTCGACATAGCAGTGTAAACTGCACACACAGGCTCTGCAGTGGCAGGCTTGAGACATGGTTAAAGGGTCTACTTAAGTGGGTGGAACAATGAGTGATGCAGGCCCACTAATAACACTTAATTTACAGGCCCTGGGCAAAAGGGGAATTACTTTGCTAGGGTAAATCAAATATGTCAATTGGGATGAACCAATATTGCCATGTTTAGGGAAGAGAGCACAAGCACTTTAGCATTGGTTAGCAGTGGAAAAGTGTGCAGAGTCCTAAGTCAGCAAAAACGAGGTCAGAAAAGTAGAGGAGGATGTCAAAAAGTTGGGGAAGGCCACCACAAGGCAGTCAAGTCTAACAGCAGGGCTCACACCTCAATCAACCAACAACCCTTTTTCTCACAGTAGTAAATTCATTTTATTGCCATTTTATTTTTAAACTTTCCCGCATTTTAATTAGTGGGGCGACACTCCTTCACCCTAATGGAGGAGCTGCAGCTGCATAAAACCCCATTTTATTCCCAGTTACATGGTGTTTTTACTCGTACATTTACAACCTGCTCTGAACATGTGGTAAATATTTGCTGGGACCTGTGGGGCAGTAGTTGGAGAGGGAGAGGCTGTCAGAGTAGAGGAGGGAAGGGGAAGGTTTTTATCTGCATGCTTCCTCCCTCTCCAACCCGTCCAAGAAAAAAGGAAATGAGGCTTGGCTGCTGCTGCATTCGAGTCTCAAGCAGTTTTTCCAGCCAGAAATACTGGTGTGAAATATTGCATACAGTTCTCCTACACTCTGAAAAACCAGCTGTGGAAAATTCTACCTACACTGAACAAGGGGAGCAAAATTTTATGCAGTAATTTCACTATGCCTAACTCAAAATTGGGACCTTAACAGTGCTTAATTGGAGCCGGTGGTTGCAGGTGGGGCCAACCGGCACTCATTTTTGGGTCCAGTCTTATTTTTTCTCATCAGACTATGACCCAGAGTTAGAGAGAGAAAAACACATGAGGAGGCTGAGAAAGATGGATAAATGGTGACAAAGAAAGGAAGGGACAAAAAAGAACCTGAACGAGTCAAGTAGAGGGTCAGGAAGTGTCAGGAAGTGGATGAAAGAGACAAGATAAAATCAAGACTATTCAGCTTTGGTATTCAGCACCCCGACCTTTGAAACCACCGGTAGCAGTTTCGGAGTAAAGCTTTGGGCTCCTGCACTTATTATTTTACAAACTAAGCTCTGGACCTTAATAGTATTCAATATGCAGACCCAGGAAAATGGAAGACTAATTTTCAGCTTTGCTTGGGATCAATCACTCAAAACTATGACAAATGTCAGCAGCAAACATGTAACTCCCTAGGCCATTTCTCCAACTATTTTCAAGGATGAAGTAACGCAGTGAAGTAATAACAAAAAGGCTGTAGAATGGTTCTGAATATGTATTAGAGGAATGAATTAGAGGAAAACATAGAATTTATGTTAGCAATATTTTACAGAACTCCATTCAGATTGTGCTTTCATTTGCTATATGTTTCTAATAAAAATATTGCTTCTTCTTTAAACCAGCTCAGGGCCAGGCCTGGGTGTAGTTCGCTGAGTTTTGCTACGCAGAACTCCGCAAAGTGACAAAAAAACTGTGGGGAGTTCCGCAAGTGGCCGAGTGCAGTGCCAACTACCGTTCGCGCTGATCTTCCTGCCGCTTGGGTAGAAATTCTACACGAGCGGCAGCTTGCACTCACCAATTTACCGTTCGCGAGCGCGAGCAGGGAAAAAACTCTGCTGCACTACATGGGGCAGAGTTTTATGAACTCTGTGAGCTCCGCAGAGTGCATAAAACTCTGGGAATGGATCGGAGTTCACCGCCCAGGCCTACTCAGGGCTCCTGTCATTTGATAGCAATATGGATGTGATATAAAGAAAAATATAAAAACAATAAATTTTGAACATCGTCACTCCCTAAGGATCCTACACTGTTTAGAAAACATTCCTTGCCATGATTGGCTGGGGAGAAGACCAAGCAGAAAATAATGATCGTCCCGGATCAGCGTACATAGTGTATCTGCCATTCCTTTCATTTGTACTTTGGCTCTTGGTATTCCCCTGAATAATGTTTTTATTGCAGCGTTTTTTTGGGCCCCTAATCACTAGGGCCCCCTCAAACTGTAGTTCTGGTGCTTGTCAGAGACACCCTTGCTGTACCCCATCAATAATGGCCCACCATTTATTCAACCTGCAGTCACAGGCATGCAGTCAACTACTATTGCCAAAGCACTGGTGACATACAGAATTTGGATGCAACAGAGAATCTCTAGTCTTTCAAAGACAATCTAAGCAAGTGTAGGTAATCTGCCTTTTCCTTGTGATCACCTTAGATTTGTCAGCTTTCTCCGCACAGTATTTTTCTAGCTTTAGAACTCTGTGCAGTTTATTCCTGCTAGCAAGGAGTAAAGTGCACGGGCTCCCTCTGTAAACATGGTTTAATTGTCTTATTCCTGATTAGCACATTTACATATAACTTGCCTAGTATCTAGAAGATAGTGTAGAAAATGCATCCAGGGCTTGGAGCTTAAATGGCACTTGCAGACTGCAGAACCTATTGTGCTGTTCACTATAGTTGCAGTACTAACATGGCTTCAGGCCTACCTCATGTAGCCCTAATGCTGCCGTGTAAAACCAGCAGTACAACCTGCCAAAATAACCCTTTTCGACAGGGAAAGACCTCCCTTTTATATATTAGTAAGTCACCCCTTTGTAGGACTTGAAGCCCACAGAGAAGGGTGCATTGTATTTAAAGTGGGACAGGTATGAAATTAATATTAACTTGTCCCTAGAGAAAAAGGCTCAAAAACATATTTTCACTGTGGCAGGCCCAGATGGCTCTTAGAAAGTTACCTTCACCCAGCCTGAAGTTCCTGAAGACTAATTTGCATTAACTCTCTAGCAACTCCTGGCCTTTACTAGGCCTGAATTAGGTGTGAACAAGGTGTGAAATTCCTCCTTTGATCTACAAAATAAGTCAGTTTGAATGCCATGTTGACCTAAATGGGCAAGGGTGACTCCTCTGTGCTCAACATAATATTCTGGGTTGGGGCTGTGGGCATCCTGTTAGCACAACAGTTTCAAATCGTATGTGACAGATTTGTCTGTTGCACATGTAAAATGTTTGCATTCTGAAATGCATCAAACAGCACAAGAGATCAATTATTATGTAGCTCCTGTATGGGGACTGAGGGATCCTGTTTTGTTTCACAAGACTTGCAACTCTTCCTTTGTTGTGGGTCCAGGACCTGCTTCAAACTGTATTTTAGCATTAGATATGGAAGGACACTGGCGACTTCCCTAGCTCACTTTGAAACACACCTCCAGCCCTCAGAGTCGAAGCTTACGGTGGCTGAAGACGGTGGTTATTCTGAAGAAAAATAAGATATGGCATTTTGGGCCTGTTTGCAGTAAGAAAAACAGAAACTACTGACATAGTTAGTCAGGCTGCCTTGGGAACATTTATCCCAGTGGTTAGGGAGTGCTCCCCACCCACTAGCTGGTGCCAACCATAAATGTAGTACCCCAAATCACCCTCCTTAGAACCCTTTCTAGACCAACTAAAGAACACTTGAGGACTTGACCTGCTGTCTGTGGCCTGAGAGGAGCCCTGAAGGACTGGACTTGCTTCCCCCTATACCCACAACAAAGAAGTGAACTCCACAGGTCAATTGGCTGACCTCCTGTGTAGATACACACACAACAAGCTTCAAGAGAACTTTTTCCTAAAGTGCCCAGCTGGCCAGTGACAATGGGACCTGGACTGGAATTTTCTGTTGGCCTCTGCCTGGGACCTTAAGTGTCTCTTTGTGCCTTTTCCTGAGGTCCTGGAGACAACAGAAATGCAGTCATGTGGTTGTTTGAGGACTAGAAGGAAGTTTGGAACTTTGAAAGACTTTTCCTCCAGAGCTTCAGGGGGACCTGTGGGGAAAAGTATCTGACCAGCAGTTCCACTGCATTGGACTAAAGTTCAGCTTTGTCCCACCCAGAGCTCTCTACACCTCTGAAAAAACAACAAAGTCCCTTTATGCTTTGGGACTTGGATTTTTTTTAAATAAAAATGTTAAATTTGCAGAGCGTCAGTCAGACTAGCCTGCTTCAAGTATCTGACCTATGGTTCCATGGTGGCAGCGGCAGTTTCAGCTTTGACCCGCTCACCCAAAAAATGACAAAGACATTTTTTAGCTATGTTTAGCTAAAATATGAAAATTCATATCTCTGGTTCGCCTTATTGGATTTTTGTTATTACAATGTACTCTATTTTTTTATTTGGTTCGAGATTTTTATTGTTTGGCACTTTGCATCACCCAAGTAAAAATGTGTGTAATTTGTAATTGATTCTCTGTTCCAAGATGTGCAACTCAGAATTGGGTTATGATAACTCCTCAACCAATAAATACCACACTCTTTTGAAATGGTAATTCATGTTTGTGCGATTTGAACTCACAGTTTGCTCACTACTCATTAGTGGGTCCTTACCTCCTTAAGAAGGTTATGTGAAATAATATGATGCTAAATTTCTAGAAATAGTGCTAATTATGTATAAGATGAAATTTAGGAATTTTGTGAATTTTGCTAACGTAATTCAAACTTTGCCCAAGTCTATTCACCACAACAGTGTTAATTGGCAAAAGCTGCACTGTGCCATGTGTAACTCATTTGTCACTCATTTTTCTACTTCACTGCAGCACCATCATTTGACACAAGACAATGAAAGTCTGAAGTACTGGTGAACAGAAGGTGACTTCTGAGGGTCCACCCTCACAAAAGGCTTGTGTGGTACTCGCAAGAATGAGACTTTGCTGTCTGATGTCAAAGGCCTATTACAAGTTCGCTGCACCAACAATTTTATTGTTCATGTCCTCTTTGACTGTGTCAATGTGTCATGTGAATTAAACATGTCAGTATCAGATTGCATTGCCACCCTAAGCTTCAATGAATTTGCAGACTTTGAACCTGATGATTGAGCTTTTCCATCCACCAGAAGAAGACAGCATGCAATGCCAAGCAAGGAGCCCATCCTCTTTCAGACTGCCATCTCAGTGGCCCACACCATCACAGAGAATGATAAGATTTTTGGCCCCATGCAGGTTTAAACATCTGCTACCATATTTATGTCTGTCACCATTCTCCTCGACCAGCAACCTTTCAGATAGATACCAGTCACATAGAGCAAGGTGCTTTTCCCTGTCTACACCAGACTCATTGAGCCCCATCACACACCCTGCTGATAATCCATATGAGTCCCCAGTTCTACCCTCCAACTCAAATGTAACTTTAAAGTCATTTCCATTGCTAGAACTTATGCGTTCCTCAGGTGAGCAATCGATCCCTCCCATACTGCAGTATACATGGTCAAACTTGCCAGTAGCCAACACTCCAAATTGTCTGGGTGAGATTGCCATGCATGTGTGAGGGATTGAGTTGGGCATTGCTTGCTCTGTGCAACATGGAGTGGTATGAACACTATCAGCAGACACCTGGGCAATAAAGACTTATCTGGAGGGCAAAATTTGGATGATGGGGAGAACAATAGATTCAACAGAATGTCCCAAACATGCTCCAGGTTCACATTCAATTGCACTGAACCTCGACAAGCCCTGCAACCTCATACCCCAAGTGCACCATTGTCTACTCTACTCTTGTTTTCTGAAGCCTCAATGGCATTATTATATATTGCCCGATTTGGTGATTACTGTAATAAAACCCTTTAACTTTCCCTCCAATCTAGAAACCGGTTATTGAGGGGTCCCAGTTATTTATTTTTGATAATCTGCTAGCTCTGGGGGAGGGTGTTTTTTTATGCAATTGTTTCCTGTGGAAGAACTGTATGAGGTAAACTTTTGGGCTCTCTGAATTCTGGGGTGTCCTACCATATTGCTGTATGGTTTTTCCTACCACACTACCTAGGAGAAATCAATCAAGCAATCAATCAGTACTTGTGAAGCATGCTAATCACCCCAAGGGGTATCCAGGCACTGCGTGATGTGGATCTACTCGAACAGCCAGGTCTTGAGTCCACTCCTGAATTCGGCAAGGGAGTTAGAGGTTCGGAGGTGGAAGGGGAGGTTATTCCAGGCTTTGGCTGTGAGGTGGGAGAAGGAGCGTCCTCCGGCTTTGGTATGAGAAATCAGCCATCTGTCTCTTTCTCTTCCTAGTGCCAAGTTTGACCATCTACTTGTAAGCTGCAGCCTTCACTGTTTTATATGAAACTGTGTCTATTTCTGTGTGTGCTCGCTCTGCCCATCAGTGGTGAAGACACTCTCTTTATCCTTGTTAGTGGACAATTCTAGCTCAAGCTTTGCAGCTGAGTTCTTTCATCTACCTTGCCCTGGGTCCTGCTGCTCCCTGCCTGCTTTCTAGTTGCCCACTACAAAAGAGCAGGGGAAGGGTTGAAGCACCATTAGTGCATTTTGTCACTTCTTTATGTGTGTCAATGTTCATATTTGTGTAAAATAGGGCAGACTCCGAATGGACACTTTCAACATTCCGCTGTACCAGATAAAGATAGATGATTCACATGCACCATTAATCAATGGGTGATTATGGCCAACAAATAAGCAGCTTGTCCCATTTTGCTTTCACCATACTACATACCTTTTTCAAGCTGTGCCAATTTGCAGCTCTATGACTTCACTTAATCTAGCCATGTCATACTGGCATTCCCTCATGATGGCACACAGACATGTAGGTCCTCATGATTGAACAGATAAATGTGATAATCCTAACTGTTTGCATGACTGGTATCAGTTGAAAAGTAGAGGTGTTAGTAGTTTGTGTAACTCAAAATCATGATATATCTCTGGTTTCTGCATCATTTCGGAGAATTTTGCATTATATGAAACATACTCATGAGCATTGCCTGACATGACTTATGAAATAAGGGCTTATTTCACATGTGATAATTGCACAATATACTGAACAAGCAATATACGGTTACAAGCAATAAAGTTCATAATGACTTGATAGGACTGTTCTTGCTAAAACATTGTCTGTTAAAACCAGATGTTTTAGTTTTTAGTTTCAGATTTAGCTTTAGTTTTATGTTGGTGAGATTACACTGTTCCTGCTAAACAATTATCTGCTAAAACAAGTCTCCTGTGTGTGAACATACATGAAGTAATATTTCACATGAAATGTGAAATCAATTATTAAATTAGGCATCGTGAGATATTTGACACCTTCCTGTTCAGTTTTACACTTTGTACATTACACCCTGGCCTAACATCATGCACATGACAGATGTAATTCAACAGCATTCACTACCATTTACAGGAATAGGAATTGAAGAAGTATGAACATTACTTACCGCCGTGTTGCTTCCAATGGGGAAGCAGTTGGTGTTGGAGGTCAAGCCAGATTGTTTCCAGAAATCTCATCTACAGTGTTGTGAGCAGAAGGTACTCGATGTGAGACTTGGGAAAACACCCCAGGATGTCATGGCCTTTAACAGAGTCCCAGCCCTTACCGTCCAGGTCCATCCAGGCAACCCCATATGCTAATTAGGTGGCAACACATCTGCAATGCACCTCCTGGCAGTGTCTTCTCAAATCATCAGGTATGCCTTCTTCACCAGCTGTATATGTCGCTCTTTCTAATGCTCAGGACAATATTGGAAGGCCACCTCTCTGATGATCTCGATTTCTTCTCTGCAAATAATATTCCGTGTGTCCTACACTTCATTGCTTGTATGGTATCACTAGATGTGCTCACTTTTTAGCGATAATTGCATACCACTTTTCCCCACAATGGTGTATTATACAAACATAAGCACTATGACCACTAGGCCATATTTTATCTAATTCGCCTTTATATATTTATTTTGTCTCTTTTCTCCCCCTTTTTCTCATTGTTTCATTGCAGGTTTTCGAATAACAGACCAATTAGGTGCTGTATAGAGATATATATATATATATATCCAACACATCCAGATTTCGTAGTCGACAAAAGAGGTCGGGCACAGACTCCATATAAATTGTGCTTTATTTCATTTCATTGTGTGTCCACATGACGCGTTTCGGCCGCCGTCCGCGGCCTTGATCATATATATATATATATCCTCAGCAAACGGACATTATAGGCTTCTAGGAAGAAAGAGTGAGCCTTGATGTTGCAGGTCAGCGGTACCGCGGTAATTGCGGTTTGAAAATATATCCGTTAAGATGATGTCGACCAGGAATGTGAAATGGTCAGAGGCAGCAGGGAAAATGTTCGATCATATAAACATTGCTGACAACACAGAGACTAATGTGCCCGTGGGTAGTTCAGAAGGCACACAGAATAAAAGAGAATTGTGGGATCAATTGTGGAAAGCATTGAAAAAAGAACAAAACAAATGGTGGGAAGCAACGACCCTCCAGAAATATATTGATGTCGGAAGAATACCCAGAGGACTCCGGATTTTCATTACACCGACTTTTGAAGACCCAGATCCAGAACTAGTAAGTGAATGGGCCACCAATAACCACAAGTGCTCAACGATAATGCTGAAATTGCTCGTAAAATATGCTAAGCGAGATGGTGACAAGTTGTCAGAGAAAATTGAGAGAACTATACAGCAGTTACAGGCATTATGCGAACAGGATGAATTCAAAAGAGAAATGGATAAAATGGAACGTAACCTCGACAGAATCGAGGAAGATATTAAATTAAAGAAACAGCGCAAATTCCAACGTGATTTGGTAGACTACCAAAGAGGGCAAATTTTAACATTTGCTAAAAGGTATGATAAACTACGGAGTGGAACTGCAACAGCAGCCATGAATGCAGGAGGCAGTTCAAAGGCATCAGAAAATATTGTGAACCAATCACGTATAGAAAATATCGTCGAGGGAAGTGTCAACAGTGAGAGTGACATTTCAGGTGTCTCCGAATATGAAGGAGCAAAAATAAGCATTTTAACCGAATTCAACCTTGTTGCGAAAGGAAGACAAAGTGTCAACAAACAAGAAGGATCTCGCAGTCGAGGAAAAGGAAACAGAGGCGGAAGAGGAAAAAGAAATCTATCAGCACTTGGAGATTTAGGCAGCCCAGTGGGAAGTCGGACAAGGGGCCAAATCAAAACGAAATGATGGACAAGAAGACAGTAATCAACTTGTCTGAACGGACCTTGAGTGACTTTGAGGTAGAACTTTTATCATTAGGTTTAACTTTTTGTCCTTCGAGTGATTTTAATTACACACAGAGTCGTATTGATCTATTTTATTTTACACGTAAATTGAGGATAAAAAAATGGTATGCCACGAAAGTATCAAGTGATGTGGAGGGCAGTATAGATAATCCAAGTACCATTAACATTAAGGATTTGGAGTTGTTGCAAACGTTGAATGTGTTGGCTGAGGGGAGAGATGTTGAGAATAATTCGGTCATAAGTTTGCTAGATGATAATATCTGCCTAGATTTAAGTGCCCAAACGAAGTTTAGACCTAAATCGATATTTCTACCCCAAATCAAAAATGAAGCGATTGAGGTGTTTGAGAAAGGAGTGTCGAAAGAATTACTTAGAATTTCTAAGAGTATATGGAAAAGGCACAACAATGTGTCACAAGCACAGAGTAAAGCTATTGAAAGTTTAAGAAATGACACCTCTATAGTCATCAAAAAGTCTGATAAAGGAGGAAACGTAGTGGTGCAATCAAGACAGAAATACATTGAGGAAGGCTTAAGACAACTAGCCGATAGTAGCAAATACAATAGAAATAATAGACTTGAATATGAACATTCTAATAAATTGTTTCAAATGCAGTTAACAGAGTGGAGAGAGAAAGGATTACTAGAGCAGGAGGAGTATAATTTGTTATCATGCAAGTTTCCAAAACTTCCTGCACTTTATCTGTTACCAAAGATCCATAAAGACCCAGACAACCCCCTGGAAGACCTATTGTGTCTTCTAGGGGAGTTGTTTGGAGAACACGTCTCGGTATGTGGGCTTTTTTCTACAGCCTTTTGTGAAAAAAACTCCCATCGTATGTAAAAGATACGGGAGATTTCCTCAGGAGTCTAGACAAATTGGAATGGAGAAATGATTATTCACTGCTTACGCTTGATGTGACAAGCCTTTATACATGTATTCCCCATGACCTAGGCCTGAAGGCATGCAGATATGTTCTTAATGAAAGATCTATATCATACCTTTACCATACAGAGATGCTTATTGAGATGATGTCTGTCTGCTTGAAGCATAATTATTTCATATTTGACAATAAGATCTTTAAACAAACCCTAGGAACATCGATGGGGACCTGCTTTGCGCCATGCTTTGTGGGTCTCTACTTAGGATTTTGGGAGGAGAAGGTGGTAAGAGAGATGGACATGTTTAAGACCAAAGTAGTTGTGTGGGCGCGTTACATTGATGATATTTTCTGTGTGTGGAAGGGTGATGAAACTGAAGCAAATGGGTTTGTTGAAGAACTTAATACAAACACGTTTAACCTACACTTTACCAGTCACTGGTTGAGGGACACTGCAGAATTTTTGGATTGAAAATTGTTTATTCAAGATGAGAAATTAGAAAGTATCTTGTTCCGTAAAACAACAGCAGGCAACAGTTTGTTGCATGCGCGTAGCTGCCATCCCAGTTCGTTAATCAATAGTATACCTCTGGGAGAGATGTTAAGGGCCAAACGGAATTGTAGCACACAAGAGAGTTTCAATGCTGAAAGACATGTAATGTGCCAGAGATTCTTAGAAAGAGGATATTCACAGGCCACTATCAACAAAGCAAGTGCAGAAGTAGATAAGAGAACTAGGACATCACTCTTATTTGATACAGATAAGAACAATGAAGTCACGGAACAGAAAATTAGGTTTATCACAACCTATAACAGTCAGGCACATGAGATACGGAAAAGCCTTGAGAAATACTGGCCAGCCTTACAGACAGATAAAGATCTTGTTGACAGTATAGAAACATTTCCACAAATCACTTTTCAGAGAGCGAAATCATTAAAAGATTCCCTATGCAGAGCAGTAGAACCATCAGCAGCAAAGATTTCAGGGATCCAAGGGTTCTTCACATGTAGGAACTGTAAGGCGTGTAGAAATAGTAAGAATAAGAAGGAATGTAAGTTATCCCCAGAAAACAAGCCGTATGTGATTACTAAACATACATCGTGTAACACTGACTATGCTGTGTACGCGTTGTTCTGTCCATGTCAAAAAGCATATATTGGTAGTACCATTCACAAAGCGAAGAAAAGAGTACTGGAACATCTGCGTGCAATTAGAAATGGTGACAAGCAATACCCAGTAGCTCGCCATTTCGAAATCCATCATAACAGAAACGAGAATTTATTGAGTTTTTGTGTGCTGGATTCAATTAGATTGGACGAACGAGGAGGCAACAGAGTACAAAATCTCCGACGTCTTGAGTCCAAACTGATAATTCAGTACAGGACCCTGACACCTATTGGGCACAACTGTGATGAAGAGCTAGCAGTACATCTAGGTTAAGGATTTGTGGGAAACATTAGAGTATTGAATTAATGAAGCAATGTATGTAAAGAAAGGCCTCTGCCAAAGACCTATTGGTTTTATTGTACACTGTGTAGGTGAAGGTAATGCACTTATGATGTTTGTTTTTTCTTTTTGTTTTAGAACGGTGAGGTGAAATTTTATAAAAGAAAAGCAAAAAAGCTAAAATATCATTCCCTTGAAAGTGGTGTCCCGAAAGAAACTTGAATATTTTGAAGTAGAAGTGTAAGGTAAAACTCGTATTTAGACATTGGAATGTCTGTAAGGTGCAAATTGGATATAAACATAAGCCCACTAGGGCTGTGAATAAAGGTCATGCCACTATGATAAACAGACGTATGTCAGATATTAAGAACATTGAGGAGAGCAGGTGTGGCAATGATAGTGAATTCATAAGTACGTCACTTCTTTATTATGTTTACAATTTTTACTTATTTGTTGGTGAACTTGTTTGTTGGTGTGTTTTAAAACATAAAACACTCAGCATAGCACATGGAATGATTTTATGAACAACTGTTGTAGATAAGCGTGTGCTTTATTGGGATGAATAGTGTAAAAACAGCAGTGTAAATTTATAACCTGAGGTTTATATAAAAAATGATGTTTTCTGATGAAAAGCCCACTGGGGCTACAGTGATCGATTTCAATATAATGTAATTGGTAGTTGATCAAGTCCAAATACTTGGTCTATTGATAGCCTGATGGTTAAAAAATGATGTCTTTTGAGCCCACTGGGGCTATAATGATAAATTTGAGAAATCGATTTCGATACAATGTAATTTGTGGTTGATCAAGTTTAAATACTTGGCCAATGGAATTTATTATTTTCACCGTTCTATAATGGATGTATTGTATTGAAAGAAATTCACGTTTTCGAGTGGTGTAACTCGATAAACGGAAGTCTGTTTTTACTGTTGTTTAAAAAACAAATCACGTGGTTATTTAACTTTACGAAACACAGACACAGTACTCGTGAACAAAGGAGTTGTCCCGAAACGCGTCGAGCTGGTCTGATCACGGAATAAAATACCGCTTTGAAAAGCAATTTGTTGTCCTCAGCAGCTGTTTATTTGGAAAGAACGCAGCATGGTTTTTGATATATATATATATATGCACATTGTCATATATTAATCAATATTCTTTTTTGGTATCTTACCACACTGCAGTGAACTTTATGACAGAAGGAGTGGTATAAGGGATTAGCCTTCCTAGGCCCTAAA
This sequence comes from Calotriton arnoldi, assembly GCA_963921515.1. Lineage (NCBI taxonomy): Eukaryota > Metazoa > Chordata > Amphibia > Caudata > Salamandridae > Calotriton > Calotriton arnoldi. The sequence goes on along the minus strand of CAWUFW010021105.1, from coordinate 27,170 downwards.
GAAAAGCCTTGTGGTAGGGCTTGAAACTAGTTGACCAAGGAAACCCGGGCTCATCACCCTTAATGTTTCTTCTTCCCCCTGTTTTGAACCATACCAGATAGAGGACCTAATAAAAACTTTATTTTCCAACTAGCCAGGTATTTTAAATTTCCTTACTTGTAACCCCCTACTCCTGTTTTCTCTCATCAGGTTATAAAACCAAGTGGTGCAGAATGCCGCGGTCAGAACTCTTCCTAATATCCCCATAAAGACCAGCGTGAGACAACACCTGCGTAACCTGCACTGGCTGCCCATGATGGAGAGGGTGAAGTTTAAATTCCTGGTCCTGGCACATACAGATCTCTATGTACATGGTCCTGCTTACTTGAGAAAGCGCTTCAGGTTCTATGTCCCTACCAGACAGCTGCGATCAGCCACGCAGCTTCTTGCCCACATCCCAAGATTTCGCCTTAAGAGAGTCGGAGGGAGCTCTCTTGCTTTTAGGGCGGCTTCTGCCTGGAAACTTCTTCCTTTTGACCTCCGCAGCATTCAGGATCCCAAGCTTTTCAGGAAAAGGATTAAGACCTTTCTCTTTATCTAGCTGTTTCTTTCTGCCTTTCCTTCCACTAGGCTTGAGCCGGGACACTCTTCTGAGTAGCTGTGAGCATTACAAATCCCCCCATAAACTTAAACATAAACATAAGTGCTCCCACGTATCCATGTGTTGTAGCACACCCCATTCCATGGCGGAATGGGAAGAACCCTATGATGAAGCAGGCCACCTAGGGGCAACCCTGGTGGGTGAGGTTTACTTAAAGAAATTTCTGTTTCCTCCTATAGAAACATCAGGAGTGCAAGAAGAAAAGAACACATTTTCACGCAGGTCAGAGCGACTCTTATTGGTTTTGTACTATGTTTTAAATGCACTGCACCCTGCCCTTGGGCTGTCCAGGGCCTACCTTAGGGGTGATTTATACGTATTAAAAAGTTAGGCTTAGGCCTAGAAAGAGGGTGAACTTGCCAGGTTGACAATGCAGTTTAAAACTACACACACAGGCTCTGCAATGGCAGGCCTCATACATGTTTAAAGGGCTACTGAAGAGGGTGGCACAATCAGTGCTGCAGGCCCACTAGTTGCATTTAATTTACAGGCCCTTGGCACATGTAGTGCACTTTACTAAGGACATATAAATAAATATGCTAATTGTGGATAAGCCAATGCTACCATGTTTAAAGCAGAGAGCACATGAACTTTAGCAGGGGTTAACAGTGGTAAAGTGCCCAGAGTCCTAAAACCAGCAAAACCGGTCAGCAAAAACAGGAGGTCTGAAGGCAAAAATGTCAGGGGAAACTATGCCAAGGATTCCAGGTCTAACAACAACACAGTACCCAAAGCTGTTGTGCTACATTGCGTCAAAGGGAGAGAACAGAACATCACCATATCTACTAAAATACGGTCAGTAGCCGATTTCCGAAATAGGCCCCTGCTGTTAATGACTGAGCTACGCTGCCGGCTCGGTAATGCATCCCACGGTCCGCAGCATCATGAGTGACCAACCCAGCCGGGCCCCCTACAGCCCGGGCTGGACTGGAGGCAGAGTCACTCAGAACACCTGGACTGACACTGCGGCAGCTGGAGTTGTTCGTTGGCAGCACCAGAGCTCCGGGAGCTGGCCGGGTCCGAGCCAGTGGCAGCCTGATGCGGTCGGCCGATCACCATAGAGTGGGGAGCAGGGCAGCTGGCGTCGTGTGAAATCATTAAAGGCAGCGGCTCGCCTTTAAATTCATTTCATGTAAGAGGAAGCCTAGACATGGAGTCAGCCGCAGCGAGGGGCATAAAATAAGAAGGATTGGTAATAAACCTGCAAATCTGTGCTCGGCTTGCCTTCCGACCTCATACAAGGTCCACGCACACAAGAGTCACTCCTACACTTGCAGCCACATACAGACTTGCACATAGCACGGCCAGTCAGTGACACGCACACACAACATTCACGGCACAACACTTTTCTCAGGGCCGGCGGGCTGATGTAACATGATTTTGCTATGCTGGCCTAAACGCTCACTTGACGCTGTTTTACTATTAGCACTACACATGATCTGTCATTAACCTTATGCACAGCACCACTGTTGGATAGTTTTCTCTTGAAACTGGCAAACGCACGTATTCTTAAAGGAAAGTTTCAAATTTCGTTTTCCATGTTAATCATTACCATTTTAAAATACATATGTTGTAACCTGGTTCAGTGTAGCACAGTGTTGATGGACCAGATGTTTCTTTCATGAAAGTGGCACAGGGATTTAGAGTTTTTTTGGTGGAGACTCTGAGATTACCATTGCATTGTCATTGATTTACTGTTTTGACTTAACAAACCATTTGTTTTAACTGAAATGTGTACTAGACACAACATTCAACTTTATTGAACGATAGTCATGGTCCCAAAACACATATTTTATTGCCTATTACGATGCCAAATATATCTGCCAGGAGACCCTGTTGGCAAAAAAATGTAGGTCAGTGATCTTGTGTAGGCACTTTAGGAGCATTGCGCAGTTTTGAGGCAGTTTTAATACCACAGCATGGGCTAATTTGTGAAATCTTTCATACTACAAAGGCATAACTGTTGATCTCTATTCAGTTCTTCGTTCTCATACATGCATCACTAAAAGTGCCACAAATAAGACATTTATATGTCACACGTAAGAAGACCAAATATATGGCTATGTCAGACATAGGCAGTCTCAAACTTTGACAGCTATGCATTAGGTCACTGCAATTACTCCAGTTAGTTTACACAAGAGGCATGTTATTTTCCCAAAATGACAGGGGTTAACTTGTTTCACAGTTAGAATGAATATTATGTATGTGTGACGAATGATGTGTGGTGATTTCCAGCAGCTCCAGAGTCCAAAAGCCAAGCTGTCAGTATCCCATCAAATATATTATGGTGCTGCTCAATTTTAATGCAATCGCTCCAAACGTGTTGTGTCTAACCAGAGAGAAACATAATACAGTACTGGTTGGCGCAGTGGTGAACAGTGGCAACTGTATTATAGTGCTATGAGGTCCCAGCCCGCTACAGAAAGCACTGTGAATATGCTATGCTATAAACTTTGATTTTTAGGCTACTGCATGGTCATAAATGATCAGATCAATGATATCATCTTTGAGCAGCTGCAGGGCCTGCCTGCCCTCTGTTACTGAGAACTGCAGTCACAGTCTGTCTCCGGCTAGTGCCCTTCCATTTCTGGTGCTTTGCAGCAGTTTTAAGATATTCTTAGAGTTTCTCGTTGTTCAAATGGCTCTCATTTCTGACATTTATATGTTTCCCTCGCCTTCACTGCTTGATTTTGCTCACGAAAAGGTGTCACTCATAGTCACTGAAATGTCACTCATAATTACACTGAAATTATGAAAATGACACACATAGCAATCTGAAACCTTGGCAGCTATGCGAAGAACAAACTTAGCTTCCGTTTTGCTGGGTTTGTCTGTAATTTGGATGTAGCAATGGGCTGCTGTGTGTCTCAGTCTGGATGTTATTCTACCAAGCCTGCTTTTACCAGGATTCAGAATCAGGGAGGCGCACTGTAATGTGCTTTTCTGGGTAATTTGTATGGTATTTTGGCCTATGCCACTTTCTCTAAATCGCGTGACAGAAGAGCTTTTTGGGGTGCTCTATCATCTGAGGCCCTAGATTTCTGCTACTATGGGTCATTCTTCTGTAGTGGCCTCTCCTTCTCTCGAACACTTGTCGGGGGCACTCTGTGGGAGCACTTGATCCCCTGAAATTACATTACTACTACAGACCAAGCCAAATTAAGTCTCACTTTGTGATATGATGAGTAGCTGCTGGACCTTGCCACTGATTTAGCAGATGTGCTTGCCCTTTACTATTCACAGTCTTGGCTAATAAGTACATCCCAAAACAGTAACAATTACAAACGAGTGTACCTACTTTTTCGTTTGCAGACTGTCCAATAATAATGTAATTGTCTTCCTGTGGCATCATGTCTTCCTTTGACTGCATTTGTTTTAATTTTCTCAGGTGATTAGCAAATCTGATTTGTTAAATGACACGCTCAACTCGTTCATTAACACCACGTTTGCTGATTTTTGTTTATACTTCGCTACCTGTTAAAGAGACACTTAGAGATGATACTGCATCTTCGCATTTCAACACGTTACCTGGAAACTTGTGACAACCATATGATTTACCTCAGGGTAACAGTGCAATTTAGGAGCTCAAGAACAAACCAATTATTCGATACAATTTGGAGGGCGATATGTATGTTTGTTTTGTATACAGTACAAACACAACTACAAAGTAACCGGGCACTGCAGACTGGGGGTCAGAGTATAAGAAAAATAATATGAAGCAGTTGGAAAAAATTGTATGTAAAGGGAATAAAAGACTTGCACGGGGGAGAGGTAAGAAATTGGGATACGGGTGATTAGGTTTGCGGGGTGCTGGGTAATAGGGAGGGAAGGCTTTATTTTAGAAATGTTACGTTTGTGCACATCTTCAGGTTGCACAAAGCCAACTATTATTCCTTATGCTTTTTGCATTTTTCATTACTCATAACAAAGTCAAACAGGTGCAGCTTCTACATGCCAAATTAACTCACAAAATGTGTTTGATATTGTGCCTCCTCATTTTCAACAAACATGTAGCAAGGCAAATTTAATATACATTGTTGGGACAGAAATGCCCCCTGCAAAGTAATCGGCTGTGTACCCCATATGATGGCCCAATAACATTTAACACTGGTATCCTGGCTTTTATTTTGTCCTGGGCATCATACTAATATATTCCTGACCTCAAGTCCTGTGACCTAGGCGATGGACTACTCCTGTCCAGGGTACATCATTGTATAGCGTGGTGGCAGCCTACTTTGTTTGTTTGTGTATTTATAGTGTGACCAGCTTTTTTCCTTGTGTCAAGTGAGAGCATGATCCCCTGACTCTTCTTGTGTAAAGTTCTGTGGTTGGGTGAAACCTAGAACCTTGCACTGACATGCTATGTGCATGTCATATGTGTATGTGCAGTGAGTGCATAGCACACATATGGTAGTGTGAGTCAGAGTACTGGGGCCAGTGGGATTCATTTTGGATGGCCTGGTTTAGCATGTCACAAGATGGAGAGTGAGGATAGCTTCCAGTGGAAGTGTACTGCCTGCATTCCCATGGCAGGAGGCTGCATACCCAGACACTGAAGTAATGAGAATAGAGACAGGGCTATCTTTAGAAATTAAAACCTTGTTAGGAAAAATATGCTGATTAATTGTACTGCCATTTGGTAGGGATGAGAGTTGGAACTGCTGTTCCCATTGTTGAAGGTGACAATGTTTCTAGGCAAGGCCTTTCTTTTTGTCTGTCTCTGACTATTGCTTTGGGAAGGAGATGGAAGCCAGGTGAAAGGAACTCATGCATCATTGTGCTTATGTTCTTAGAACTCCTGCTTGAGCTTTCCTCACTAGTACCTGCCATAAAAGCCATCCCTATGCCCTAAGTTTTGGAAAGCAGATTGAACATGACATTTGAAGAGGAATGAATTCAAAACTGATTCACATCCCCTGTCTGGAAAATGTGGAATCCAAACCTCCCTACTTGTTCTGTTTCCAAGTCCTCAATAAACAAGGAAGAGATAGCTCCTCAGAATACCTGGAGTATTGCTGAGAATCCAGAGATAGGGTCTGCATGACCGCCAATCTCCCAAAGTTGGCAGCATCCATTTCCCAAAGTCACGGGGACATCAGATGAAGTCTGCAACTTGCTAGAGAAGTTAAGAGTCTGTCTAGACATTTAGAAGCATACCTGCTGAGAGAGGGAATGAGAGCGTCTGACTCTACAGAAAAGAGACTGACCAGGAGTCAAAGTCCAGCATATCCCAGGGTGTGGGGCATGTAGAAGTAGCTGACTACTGAGAGTAAGGAAAGCTGGTACTGACTTGAAATCTGTAGGGTCCCCAGGTCTCCTGTTGCAGAAATATTTACCAAGTCATCACTGTGTGACCTGGTGTTGCCTCCAGCAGCCCAAAGGGCCTAGTGCTGCCATTGCCAGCTGAGTTGCACACCCAAGACAAAGCTACTGCATCAACTTCCAGGGCTGCAACTGCCGAAGATGAGCATCCACCTGCACAAGCCTCCAGGGAGCTGCAACTGCTCTAGATGCAGTTCATTGACCTACAAGGCCCCAACTGCAGAAGATGAGCATCCAACTGTGCTAGCTATAATGGCCAAAACTGCTAAAGCTGAACTGATGTCTGTGTTGGCCCAAAGGTCTCAACAGCCAACAAGCCATTGACGTTGTAGCTCATCTCCCGTGTCTCTAAAGGGGCCTAGACTGCCACCCATGGTCTCCTGCCTTGGTATCAAAGCTCAAGTTTGTGGGAATGCTGATTGCACCAATTCGAGCCTTGGGCCCACCAGTGTCATTGAGCAGGCAACATGCCTGAATACGAGCAGAGGGAAATAGTTGCTGTCAACATTAACCCACTGTCAACATGAACTTAGTGGGCCAAAAGAAAACTACATTGATGTATGGGGCAATCTTTGGGTTATTCACTAGTGATCTGCCCTTTGCCTAATATGTGCCTGTATCTATATCTTTGCTTGAGTCACACAGGAGAATAGGGTGTAGTGGGTACCAAATGGATATCTGATTTTTTTTAGATCCATAGGGGATATACAGCCCTGTAACTGAACCACTTTCAGTATGTGTTGTTTTTATTACCACTGTGTTATTAAAGTACTTTATTTTACTTAGAATACTAACACTGGGCTGCACATAACACAATCATGTCTGTTGCTGTGGCTTCTAAGAGTTTGCCCCCGACATTAACTCCATGGAAAGTGTGTAGCTGCTTACCCTTGCTACCCTGAGAGCCAAGTATGAAAATGGTTGTATTTGGGCCTGTTTACAGGGCCATAGTAGGATGGAACCCAGGGCCCGAATAACAAAAGATCTCAAGCACCATGGTTGGGGCCCAGTAGCCCATGTATGCCCAGTGGCCCCATGACCGGAGTTTGACATACATATTGGGTTTTATACTGCAACAGAACAGAGCAGGATAGTGTCACCAACAACAAGCATATACTACAGTCTGCAGTGCTTAAGTTGTAAAATAATATGTGCCTGGCCCAAACTTTTGCTCAGAAGCTGCCACAGGTGCTGCAGAAAGTTGTGATGCCGAATACCAGGGCTGCATGGTCTTGATTCTCCTTCATGAATCTTTAATCCATCACCAGATATTACCTGCTGACCCGCTTTCATCCCTGCTTTCTACCTTTATCACTACTTTTATGTCTTTTTCTTCCTCCTTCTTTCCCCCTTATTGTGTTTTTCTCGTTCATGCTCTGGGTCACAGCCCGATGAAGAAATACAAGTGCTGGTCCCCACAAATGAGTGCTAGTGGGCCGCATCTGCAACCACCAGCTCAGATTAAGCACTGCCCCTGCCCCATAAGCGAGTAACATACGTTTTTCACAACGTCATATACTAAGGCCCAGATTTGCCAAAGGTCATGCAGCGATGTGCTGCGTGAAAATCTGTAGTGCAGTGTTGCATAAACTGTAACAAATTGTGTATAGTCATATTAAAAAAGTTGGTTGACAATGTAATCGGTTGGCCTTGTGTTAAAAAAACTGTTCTACAGCCACGTTACAATAGCTAAATAGATGGGATTGCTTAACATTTGTACTTGAGGTATACAGTTCAGTGCAAATTTCGACGTGATGACAACTGTTCGAGATAGAAGCCATGCCTGTTAGCACCATACAAATCTGTTGGAGACTTCACAGCTTCAAGGATGGAAAACACAGACTGAACCCTCTTTACGTATGTTATTCCCTGATTTAAAACTATGGGCCTCATTTACAAGTTTTTGACACAGGACAGCACAGTAAGTCACTTTATGCACTGCCCTGTATCAAAACAAAAGGGCAAGCATACATCATATTTATGATATAGGGTGCATGCGTGTCCTTTCCCACTGTGCTTTGAATGGCCTCACAGACATGGAGTAAGGCAAGGAAGGGCAAAGCACTGCGTTGTCTTACTCTGCATCAAGGAGGCATTCCAAGGGTGTTGCGGTGGGTGTTCCCACACAACACCCATGGATTTTCATGCTACTCCAGGTTTACAAAACTGTGTAAACCTGGGGCAGCACCAAAACCTTACGCCTCCCCAAAGCAGGCATAATGAGGAAAAATCTTTTCATTTCTCCTCGTTTGTTTCCTCTTTCGAGGTGTGCTGCATTCTGCAGCACACATAGAACAATGAAAACACCTCCATGGATTGTTTTTGTGCAGGAAGGTGCCCCTTCCTGCACAAAAACAATCTTGCCAACAATGCAGACACCCTTGCACCATGGTGCAAGGGTGCCTGCCTAGGCACTGGGCAACAAATTCTGCGCCGGCGCAGGCTGAAAGGACAGGAATCACCATATCTCGTAGGGCAGCACAGTAAAAGACTTGCGGCGCTGCCCTATGCCAATTTCTTGTAAATGAGGCCCTATATTCCTGGCCTTGCCATGTGTACCAGAGGCCCAAATATACTAGAGGTTGGGTCAGCGCAGCATTGTACATGGATATGCAGCACAATATTGCTAACATTGTAAAAAGAAATGCGCAGCACCTTATTTACAAAGAGTTGCATGCCGATGATGTCCTCGGCTGCCCTTGTAAAGGTAAGGTACACGCTCCAGTAGAAGTTATGCATGTTATGTGTGGTACATTTCTTTTACCTAGCGATTTTTCATTTACCACTAGAAATTTCAAGGAAAGCCATGCCAATGGCATTAATAGATCTGCCTGAAATCGTAGGAGTGTTTTGTAGCAGTGTGATAGGTTTGGCGCAGCGGCCAGGGTCCTGGCTGACTCTGGAGCACGGGGTTCACGGTTCGATTTCCGGCTCTGGCGGCAGCTCAGCCCAGCACCCTGTGACTCTAGGCAATAGCTTGCTTAATCTCCCTGACGCCCCCCAGCGCCTTGAGACCCTTAGGGGTGTTTAGTTTGCGCTTTACAAATACCGGGTTACTGTTACACACCTAATGCATTTACTGGCCTGAGTTTCATGATACAACTCCATTTGGTGTTGCACTGGTATCACCTTTTAGGTGTAAAATGTAGTTTATGTGTGAAAGTTAATCAATGCTGCAGTTTCCGCTGCTTTGAACTGTGTGAAAGTCTGCTAAAAACACCAAGAAAATTGGGGAAAACATGGGGGCCTATTTATAAGTGCGTTACTTTTATTATGGGAAAAAGTTAAGTACCGAGGGGCAGATTTACAACTTCTGGCGCATCCCTGCAAATCAGCAGGGATGCGCCAGAATAGTTGCGACACGCAATTCTCTCCTTGCGCCACCACGGAAGCGCCGCATTTACAATGCGGCGCACCGTGGCGCAAGGAAAGGCCGATGCGTGTCGCATCCTGTGGCGCAGGGCGGCGCATTGCTGGAGTCGTGTCGCAAGCGCGACGCAACTCCAGCAATGCTCGTGGGCCGCCCATACCTAACGTGGTGCGCCACTCCTTACGCCTGCTTGAAGCAGGCGTAAGGATTCGTCGCAGCGGCGTCGGAAAAGTGACTGAGTGAAATCTTGTAGATTTCACTCAGCCACTTTGCGAGGCGTTCCTGCGCTCGGAACGCCCCCTGCTCCGGAACGCCCACATGAAACCTGACGCAGGTTTCATGTGGCGCAGGCTTTACTACGTGACGCATCTCCCTAGATGCGTCACGTTGTAAATACCCCGCAGCATGGCGCTGGCTTTACGCCGCCGTTGCGTCACAGAAGTGACGCAACGGCGGCGCTAAAGTGGCGCAAGGGGCTTGTAAATCTGCCCCCAACAGTGTAAGTGGGTGTAACTAAGCCCCATAATTCCTTACTGTTCTATGCAAACTGTGCAACTTGCCAAGGGCGTCTAATGGGCTTCAATGCTTCGATTAAACCTTCAGTGCTTTTATGGGTAGTCTAGAATTAAAACATCATTTAAAGAGATCAGAAGTGTCAAAAAATATTAGAATAAAAACTACACATATATAGCAACAAACATCTTTAAAAGTTTAAACACTTTTCCATGCTTAGGTATTATTTCGAACACAAATTTGATTTGAGGACAGGAGGGAGTATTTCTCACAACCTACAGTTTCGCGTTTTCTTTTGCCTTCAGATTTGAATTTAAACCTACGGCCCATGTGCTTGGATATATAGCGCCAAGTGCATACCTACTGTCTTGTATTGCGCTGGACTCTGGAGGTACGAAGATATGATTACTCTGCAAAGGGACAAAAATTGAGATTGAGGCATTTCATGGGCCTCAAACAGTTACCCCCACTACCTCTCCATGCTCCTGCATCTACCAAAAAATTGAGAAATCTTAACTTATTACCTCCTTTTTGAGAAATACATGAGGATTCCATCCTTGTCGAGTGCCAGCTACACCTTAAAATAACTGGGATTCGCTGAATTATTTGCCAATCCAAGTTTAATCTGTAAAATAAACAAAAGTGACAATGAAGCAGCACAAAATTGTTTGAAAAACAATTAAGGTGGGGGAGCCTCCCCCACTCCCCACAAAAACTAAAAAATAAGATTAAAAAATAGACAGTGGGTTTGCGGGGGGGGGGAGGCAAAGGGTGAGGAGAAAAGCAGCACATGAGGGAAGCAACATGTGTTGCTGGGAGAAGCACCTGAGTGAGAAAGCTACATGGATCGCGTGAGAGGGAGGCTGTTTGGTGGGTGAGTAGCAAACGAGTGAGTGCTTGCAATGCAAAGCCCTTGGCAGTATTTGATGTAGGGGTGGGTATTTGGCGGGTGGGGAGAAACACATGAGAGTAGACATGTAGGCTCATGGAGTGCTTAAGCAAAAAGAAAAAAGGTTCCCTAAATGTGAACAGTGGAAGGATAAAAACTAGCCAGTCAGAGAGGTGGCCAAGAGGCTATGCTCTAACGGAGGGAGAAACGCAAGGTAGACAGACCGGGAGAAAGGAAGACACTGAATAAGAAACAAGTAAATGAGAGTGACAACAAAGCCAACCAGTGGGAAGCAGAGGGCTGGCTGTAAGTTTATGTAAATGCTAGGTAAGCCCACATTAGTTCTTTTGCAACCACATAGCTTGTGCTGCCTGGTGGGCTCAAACTTAACATGTAATCGCTCTTAATACTGAGGGCACTTATGTGTCCAATGTGTGGGGAGTAAGAAAAGGCTATGCTTTATGTGATGTTCTCTTATGTACAGTGCCTAGAAACCAAAGACAGGTGGTTGAAGTGCATTATAAAAACAGGTTATTGTTTGTGCGTCAATGTGTGGACAGTTGGAGGAGACTGCACTGTGATATAATGTGTTTACAGGGCTTAGAAGCCACAAAGGTGTGGGTGAAGTGCTATATGAAACTTGCTATTGTTATTACTGCTGAAGGTTCTCGTGAGTCGATGTCTGGGCACTGAGTGGAGGCGATGCTGTGAGCGGGTGGCAGCCGCGGCTGTTGCAGGTAAGAGCGGTGGGGCAGTGGGACCACGAGGGAAAATTAAATAAATAATTAATTTTCCCTTGTAGTCGTCTCTCGAAATCTCCCCCCCACCTGGCCCCACTGCCTCACCGCTCTTACCTGCAGCGGCCGCGGCTGGCTGATGGTTTCCAAGTGTGCTGTTCCGAGGTCCAGTCTCTGTTGCCTTGTACTGTAACTGCCTTTTCTGCTGAGCTCTATGCCAACATGCTCCTGCAGCTCTGAGCACAGAGTGAGGGATGTTCGTTTGCAAGGGAAGGAAAGCAATCTTCTCCATGGAACTAGAAGGAACTATGAAAGGGCAGCTGGGTAATGTGAGGTGGGGACTGTGTGAATCAAGCAGGGATAGTGAGTGACAACGCGCAACCAGGTTCACCAGAAGGCTGGATGCAGCTAGCAGCTTAGGGGAGCAGTCTTCAATGATGAAACAGGAGTGGGGCTGATAACCCTTTAACTTCTCATCTTGACCTGTGAAGCAATCCATTGTCTAACAATTGCTTTGATTGTGGACATAATTCCAAAACTGTTGGTTTTACTTTGGACATCTAAAAAGAGTCTGGGTTTGCTGTAAATGCTTAGATGAATAATTATGGTAACTTCCCTGATTATTAGCACAGTGAAACTCCTCGAGGCACAAGCAAAGCTTCACCAAGGACATAATAAAAAGGGAAACAAAACAACAGTGTCAGAGAAGACCGTAAACATATTGTTTATCAAAAGACTAGCCACCCCGTACACTGAATGGATATTATTTAAAAAAATATAAAGGTGCGATGACGCCCACGAGTGTGAAGCTACATGGGGGATGGCAGAGGGGGGTGGTGAGGAAGAGAAACCCACAAGAGCTTGCAGCACACAGAGCAACTTGGAGTGGAGGGGGAAGATGCACAACAGGGTGAAAGTTTGAAAATGTAAGCACTCCTTTGAGTTCACATTGTCCTTCAGTGACCTGCGCGGTTATGCCTCTACGTTGTGTTCTGTCAAGCGCTAGCATGTAGTTCACTTTTCTGGGGCACGGTTGGGGGAGCTGGAGAAGGGCATGGGTGGTTTAAAAAGGCAAAAGAAGTAACTAAGTGGGCTGTCTGTACACAGCACCTTTTCACACCAACAGTGGAAAGGTTCAGTCGGTTAACAGGGTACAAACAGCAAAACACAGAGCCGCTTGTTTCTTTTCATGCTAACTCCCCGCCAGCGGAAATACAATTATACCAAGAAATAGAGGCATTAACCGGCTCCTGAATGGCATCAGTGTTGAAACAAAGGTATCTTTTCAATGTTTTGCTCCAGTCCTGAAAATATTAACCTGGTCAGAGGCATGGCAAGGATACAGCACTAATGTGAAGTGCTCTTAATGCAATAAACAAGCAGCGATGAGGGAGGAGGGTGGCGGCACAGAACAGGTGACCTCTGAAAACAATGTCTGACATTTGTTCTCGGTCTTTGAATGCTCTGCAAATGGGACGTGATAAGAACAAGATTTACAGGACTGTTTACAAAAGTGTAGCATGGAGTAAGAATGCTCTGCAAATGATAAGGGAAGCTTTGCCAAACACGAGGAGGAAACAAAGAAAAAATAGTGCCCCAAAACAAACAGATAAGCACCAAAGTGGAAAGATACTAGTAATTAGGTGGTGCTCCATGGGAGGAAACAAAACACAATAAGGAGGGATATAGAGCAAAGATTAACCACTAGCAAACAAGCCTTTTTCAGGAAAATCCAAGTAACGAATATAAAGGCATTGAGCGGGCTGTAAGCTCACAAAGTATATACAACATGTCTCAAAGAGGCAGTGCAAGCAATGCCTAGGCTTGACCTAAAAATAAAAAAGCAGCGTTAACAAAAGCTTTCACATAATATTTTGGTATGAACAAAGTGATGTAATATGTAAGGTCATAAGCAGTGCATGGTGGGGTCATAAGATTTAGTTAGTTCAGCAAAATATAATTGGTGAAATTCAGTGTTTTTTAGCGGGGCTTTTAAACTTTTGTTTTCGACTTATTTCAACACCTAACTATAAAATCACTTTAATCTTTTTAACCTTTGTTTCTTTTTAGTGAATTTTTAGTTTCTTTCAAACATAACGAATATCTTACTACCATACCTAACTATATTGTCGCTTAAACCGTTGTTTCTTTTCAGTGAGTCTCTGGGGTTTTTGATCTTTTTCAGCTAACTTCTCTGTTGTGCATTGTCCTCCTTGACTGTGTGCTGCGGACTGTTGGCTATAGGGCTTGTCCTCAGTCCAGGCCCTGCATCCAACCCATGCAGGGGCATTTAAATATGCACAGCAAGGGTTGGCTGCTGAGCAAGGCCTCTGGCTAAGCCTTGCGACCAACCCAGCCACAAGCTAAGGGTGTGCATGGAGGGGGTTGGTTGCATGTCATAGCTGAAGGCCCCACCGCCCCACGGATGCCTCTACCTCAAATACACCAAACCGATATTTCTCACCCCCCCCCATGTTACCACAATACCATCTAAGCTTCTTTGAGTAAGCTTGAATGGTACTGTTTTACAATGGGAGTGAAGCTTGAGCAGTGGCTCCCACAAGAATACTGAGGTACCTCATAGGAGTGCCACACTGGGTACCAGGAGAGTAGACACAAATGTTATTTTTAATTTTGGTCCCTGGAGGGTTCCTCCACAAGTGCCTGGGGGGGTACCAGTCTGTCCCAACTAAGCCCCAATAAACCTTATATTTTAAACTTTTACAAGCCACAGGAACCAAGTCTCCTTAGCATTTTCTCTGTGTTATGGCCAGCCAATAAGGCCCCAGGGTATTGAGTGGGCCATTGGGAGAAAAGGATCCCCCAAATCAGAGTGCCCAAAATCTTTAATTGTCAGTGCTGCTGGACTCCTGCCCGCCCAACTGTCCGAATATAAGCAACTTTTAAATCCCTTCAGGCCCAACCCAAGCACCTATTTAAATTCAAATTTCGCAAAAGATCTACACCAAATTGAAAAAAAAGACTTTGGAAGTAAAGATCTAACTTTTTGACAAATTTGGTGTAATTATGTTCAACTGATTTCTTTCTGTTTTGGACAGTAAATGTACCTATGGGAATTAAAATGGGAAATGAACGTTTTGGGACTGCCCCCTTTTTCTTGGCTTTAGTTAAGGGAGCGATGTGAGGTACGCCGACGTTCGTAGATGTGGGCTTGTTTGGAGATGACACTGTTTTACTTTCCAGGTTTAAAATTCTAAATCCTCATATGTTTTACTTTGGCAGAAAGCACGTCTTTGTTAACCTTGAGCCGAACGCAGTGCACTGTAAATCAATTGCTTAACATTTTGCTTTCAATGTCAACTTGATGTGGCAAAAGATAATGGTGAGAGGAAATGTATCATGGTCTTTTTTCTGCATTCTGAACAAGCTATGCTAAAGAAAAAGAAGATAGCAAGGATTCTCACTAACAAGTGGAGAAGGCAGTGTGAGGTCAAAAGCCAAGAGTAATAATGAAGAGAATTATGTTGAGGGAACTTATACAGTGACCCCGAGGTTCTGTTTTTCAGTAGAAGCAGAAAATGCTACAAATGACTGAATATCTCCTTGAGAAGTACCTGTGCTCCTGGGAGTCTTTTTTTGAAACTGATTATTTTGCTTTCGTTGCAATGTTGCTATTAATCAAGAGGAAACTTAAAAGTACATTTATGAACGCATTATATTGCGAAATGTTTGATAATAAACACAATTGGTTGGTTAACAATTTTTTTTAGGGAAATCATTAAACCACCACAAACCTTTTGCTAAAATGTTTGACAAATAGGCTCAAACACAGCAATTGTTTCAAACATTGTGTAGTTCTATCGCTTATGTATTTTAGCTCTCTGCTTTACTAAGCAATTCATTTGAGTATTATGGTACATTCTCTATTTAATTTTTTGTGAATTAGTCTACTGCATGATGTGGTCAGAAATAACAGCAAAAATATAATTTATTTAATGAATGAGACACAATGATCTCATAGAAATAGTTCTAGGACAAGCATTACATAATAGCAGAGTGTTTACGACTTTTTACGTTAATGATGTAGCTCCGGTCAAAGGCTTGATGATTAAATATTATTGGTAGCATTCACTGCTAAGATTTGATTTCAGAGGCCCCAATAAAAATAAACAGCAGAATTTGAATGACTTTGATGACATAACATTGGGATAAATACTATAAAGACACAAAAATATAATCTAAAAATATTGAGAACCCACATATCCCATACATAAAACATAAAAACACAAATATTGACAACAAAAATATAGTCTTAAAATATAAAAAACAACTAAATATTGAAACCAAAAAACAAAGAAATGAGAAATGCTGTCCACACAATAAAACAAATAACGCATGACCCAATCACAAAATAAATATATTACAATACAAAATATTACTAAAATTCATCATAAAAATATACATGTTTTAAATATATTATTTTTAAAGATATTAAGCATACATTATTTAAACACAGGCAAATACCAGCAAAGCAAAGCATAATTAACATTTACTATATAAGCTATAACATTTAAAAAACACAATTGCTAACCCTGCAAGCAATTAAATGAAACTTAGTAACAATTAGCAAATAGCTAAAGCTTTTCCCTATTAAAATAGTATGAAAGGAAACAAAAATGTCGACTATCTGATGCAGAAGAAGAAGCCACCGCTGCTGTGAACCATTGCTCCCCTCCTCTGAAGCTACTAACAGAAAGGTTACAAAACTTTAAAAATCAAAAACCCCTATGTAGGATATTACCCTCTCTTCGTGGTCACTCCTCTTGTTTACACTTTTCTCTGGAACCGGATCCTTTTTTACTGGACTTAGAATTTTGTGCATTCTGTCCCTGTTAAACAGGAATAAAGTACCTGGCTCCCCATTTAAACAGGGTCAATTTGTCTTACCCCTACATGATTTATTTAACTTGCCCATAAGTCCCAAATATATAGTACAAGAAATGTACCCAGGGACTGAAAGTCAAATGCCAACTACGCACTGCAGCACCTATTCTGCCACTCACAGAATGGGTCTAGAAAACATGGCTTCAGGCCTACCATGTGCAGCCTGATGACAGCAGCAAATCACCTGCAGACGGGCCTGTCAAAATTATCCTTTTACTCAAGCAGAAAACCCTGCTTTTAAGTAGTAATAAGCCACCCCTAAGTACACCTTGTTTCCCAGCAGGTAGGGCGTCTGATTTTAAAAAGTGGAATTTGTGCAAAATAGAAATTGGCATTTTCCTGCAGTAAGTAGGCCCTAAAAACTATTTCCACTGGTATGGCATTAGCTGCATCCTAGCACATGTCAAAGTCCTGTTTATATTCTACAGTCTGTAACATTTGACAGCAATGGGCTACTTGAGTCAGAAAAAGAATATTTTTATTACTTATTAAACACCCAATTTCAGTAGTGACGTTGGCTTTTTAACAAACATTCAGGAAAAGTTACTTTTAGAAAGTTACCCTTTACCTGCCAGAAGGTTCATTTACATTAGCTCTTCAGCAGCTATCCAGCAAACTGCTTGACCTTGAGCAGCTTCAAAACCTGCACTAAAAGCAGATTAAAATGATCTAGAAGTGGGGAGGTATTTTTCTTCCCCATGCAGAAAGGCCAGTTGTGGTGGCCCCAAGAACTTCATTAATTTGCAGCCTTTTCTTGATCACTTGATCGATTCAGCTCCTGTTAGAAAGTAATTTGTGAAACTAAGCTATGGAACTTTGCCTACACTTGCTTTTCTGCCAAATGGAAATGTAACGCTGCTAGAAGTACAATCTGCTCGGTCTGCCATCAGGAAGAAGAGTCAATTTCACATTTTATCTTTTTTTGTCCTGGATATGCCAGGCCTGGGCGTTGCTGGATTATTCAGTTATGAAGACAGTTAGGCGATGGTCACTATCTTCAGGTGCTCAGACTCCTGTGCACAAAAACAAGAGAGATGGTACTCTGTGGTGTTGCTAAATATCTCCAATGAAGCTGGGCCATAAGAGCCAAGATCATGGCCACCTCTGACATGGCACAAGGAAATAGCGTGTCCTAAGCTTGTACTTAGGCCTCTTATTCTCTACCAAATGCTGCTTTTGTAACCTTTTAGATTATTTTGAATATGAACCGTGGGATGCATTTATTGGACAAAGTGTTTTTATCTGTCTTGATTTTTCTATCATCGTGTTTTTATCATAATATTTCGTATTGTTTTTAAAAAGTTTTAATTTTGTGGATTTTAAAATAATTTGCATGTCTTTGTGGTCGTTCACATACATCTGTATCCTATGCATTGTTTTTTTGTGCTTTTATGGTTGGAAAAACCGAATAAAGCTCATGATGATGAATTTGTACTGGGACCTGCCTTTTCAGAAATAAAAGTAGGGTGAGATCTGGAGAAGGCAACCTTTGTCTTCCCAAGCAGGCTGGCACCAAACCCAGTGGGAGGGCAACTACACCTAGAACAGGTTTTTTTGTGACTACAAATTAGGGGGTTGCTCATTTCCCTTGCCACACCACTGAGTGGACACACAGGGTCTGCTCAAGGAAGGAAGGATTACTCCATTTAGCATTCTAGGAGTAAGGTGCACTGTGGGATTGTTGTAGTAGGTCAAACACGAACTGCTAAAAAGTGGGTAGTGTTGCCCTCGTAAATATTTTCACCATTGGTTATGAAGTGTCAATGTGAAACCCCATTCACTAGCTATTGCCAACCATGAGTGTGACACTCCATTGAACCCTCCTCAGAACACTTTCTGGACCTATGGAAAATAAGAAGAGAACTTGAATTGCTGTTGGTTCCTTGACATTAGTCTTGAAGAACTGGACCTGCTTCCTCTTGTACCCAGGACAAAGAAGTGAACTTCAATAATCAGTTGGCCAACCTTCTATATGGCGAACAAGCTGCAAAAGATATTTTCCCTGAAGTAACCATTTAACCAGTCCAGACCGGATCAGAACCGGCCTTACTGGGGCCTCTGCTGCAGTGATTTCTGGACCCTAACTGCTGTCCCTGAAGTCCTGGAAGCCGTAAAAGTGACCCACAGGAGCTGCTCCAAGAACCTTGAATAACTGTGACTTACAAAATGCAAGGACTTCCAAGATCTCCAAAGCCATCTTCGGGAGACAGTGGCAAAGGTGTCCAATTGTGATGCACCTTCCTTTTATGCAGGCTGTGGCTTGCCCCATTGGAAGATTTTGAGCTCCAAAAAAACAGAGTGAGTCAGAAGGTAACATTTTTGAACAGGACAAACCCGCTTGGTTTTTTCACCCTATGCTCCATCGCAGTCAGTCTAAAATTATGCCTATGTCCCGGTCTACAACTTTCATACACTACCATTGGCACTTAGAGCTTTTTGGGCACTATTTTATTTATACATTTTAAAAAATCTTATCTTATCTTACTGGATTTTTGTTGTTTTGGTGTGTTTATGCTTATTACTTTTGAGTCTACTTTTCTAATTTGGTTTGGAATTTTTATAATTTGGTGCTTTGACTTTATTACTGTTTTGGTACTGCATAAATACTTTACACATTGAACTAAGTTAAGCTTGTCTGCTTAGTGCCATTGTTACAAGGAGGATGAGCTCAGGTTAATTTAGTGACATTAGGGTACACCCTGGCAAGTGAGTGTTGTTATTCTTAGAGGTGGGCGATCTCCCACCCAAATAATAATCCACTTTCTTACAAAATAAGTACTGAATTAAATAGGAACTTAAACATAACTACAATAATAATTTAAATATTTTGTTATAATAAAAAACTGACAATATTTTATAATTATATCTCCAAAACACTGGTACCAAGACTGCAAAACAGCAACACCAAGCAACACAAAAAGAAGACCAAGCAACATAATTAATGAAAACCCATATTGCATCAAAGACAAAACACAATGAAAGTATAATAAATAGAAACTAAGCATAACCCCTACAATATATTTATAGCAAACATTTATTAAAAGTTTTAAATACTCAAACATAGAAGAGAAATGAAATTAAACTTCAATAGCTAAATCATTTCTGATTCTCAAGAGAAAAATTGAAAAGAGAATGTTGATGAAAAGAAGAAAAGTAACAATCCTCCAGCAAACACAAAATCTACTAACCTTAAAAAAGGAACCCAAAAATGTGAATATGGTATAAAAATGTTATTTTTAAAATATAACATATAGTATACATAACAATATAATATTTGTTAATAATTATGTAATCCACAAATATAAAGTCAGAATCAGCAACATATATCAAATCACAAAAATGGAAAAACTATGGGGCATATTACCAAGGGCCTTATCGCCGCTTTAGCGGCACTTTTTGCCGATATTTTTAACGCCCTATCAGCAAGCTGTCGCTAACAGGTGTTAGCGACAGCTTTTCAGTGATAGCGACCGTTTTGGGTGCCCCTTTGCATGTCAGCGATATTTATCGCTAATGACATGCAATGTAGGCGTTCCCAACATAAACACCACGAAAACAGCCGCTAACAGGCCTAACGCCTATTAGCAATGAGGCCCCGGCCCCGGTGAGTGATATGAAAAGTCGCGCTAACCGAGTTTAGCGCAGGATATTTAACACCTACTAAAATCCTGACTTAACAATGATATCCAATGGGAGGTGGATTCATAGGCTGAATCCTCACCTGCCTATCAGCAAGCTTTACGTCAGCGATAACATTTTTATCACTGTTGTACCCGTGTTACTGGAGGATTTTGCCGCTATCGCTGGTTTTAATATCGCATTGGAGATAAGCGTTGATAATAACGCGGTATCTCCACGATTAAAACCAGCGATAGTCGGCGATAAAAAAAATCGCGCTAAGCGCGGTTTGCGATAATTATCGCACGCTGTTGGTAATAGGCCCCTATTACGTTATAGTGGATGCACCTATAGTAAAGAAAGCTCTTCTAGAGAATGAATAAGTTGAAAATGCACAAAAGATTACCTCATTGCTTGCTATGGCAGTGCCTCCACCAAAGAAGATATTGTTGAAAGTGTAAGCAAAAAAAGCGTGTGACTGAAATTCAAGTTAGGATCGTGCTACAGGTCTTACGAGAAACAAACACAAGCTCACAAGAGGACACATACTTACAAATATAATTCCTCCTTGGTTCTGAAGAAGTGGCTCGGCAACTCTATGCTATAGAAAATCTATTTAGATTAATAACTAGAACAAGACATGAAACACCAAGAGCACTCAGAACATACAAAGATAAAGAAATCCCCTAAATTTTTGCAATGACACATACTAAACAAGATTTTTTACTGCATGACAATAAATGTATCAAAAAAGAAACAATGTCTATGTAACTAACAATAACTTACTAAGCCTAGCACAATGCAACACAAAAAAGATGGATGGGACACCTAGATCATGCCCTGCACCATTTGCACAAATATACACTATTTGTGAGTATTAACACAAATGTTCTATCATTGACAAATGTGCAAAGTGCAACCTATAGCAAATAAACTCTTAACACTAATCAAACAAAACACAACTATTTGCAATCCACAAGAATCAATATTAAGTTTTAACTAAGATTTAAATATTTCTAAAAATTTACCTGCACACAGCAATAAAAGGTTGATATTACATGGAGACACCTACAAAAACAAACACATTAAACAATTGGGTTATTAGTTGTGAAGGAGATGAGTCTGCAACTCTCTTTTTACTGGGACACAAGTACCCCATTGTAGCACCTGACGCTCTCAGAGTAGCAAAGCAGAGCAGTTCAAGGCCTACTCAGGGGAGGTGGTGTAGTATACTAACATAAATTCTCGGATACTGAACAACAACAGGTAATAAATCATTGTCCAGTCGGTGCTTCTTCTTTCGAAAAGGAAAAATAGCTTTAATACACACACACACATATCCACTCACACACACACACACACAAACACACACAAACTACTAAATAATATGAGTTGAAACACAAATATATACAACAGATAGAAAGAAATACCTTTGGTGACACGCTCATATCACATTACATCCATAGAGCGTCCTGAAGACAATACTCGCCACCTATACTAGAGGTAACATCACAATACATAATCTGTCATTCGACATACGTCAGACCTACTGGCTTTGTCAGGGTGTCACTGCATTGATAAAACAGCCATACGTCATGTTTGAACATTGTACCACCATTTAAATCAGTAAACAAGTATTAAGAGCCAATAACATGCATTATAATGGTAGACGTTCCATTGTCAGTATCAATATTGTCAAAGTATTTTAAATTAAAAACCTTGTGTCAGAGTCTTCTTTTACTACCATTAGTACCTTTAGTAGTTTCTATGAATATTGAATGAGCGTCTCTCTCTGCACTATCTTCACTTTGCTGGCGGCCTCTTGTTATGTTTTATTAAAGTCCTGGTGTCCCTGTCCTACCCGGGACACTCACATATGGTAGTGGGTCATTGGGGGCGCTCACAGTTCTCTGTGCTATCGCCGGGCAGGAGAGCTTTTTTTGTCAGCTCCCACCTACTGTTGGTGGCATGTAGATTCTCAGAGGAAGGGAGGCAAGAGGCCGGCCTGCCCACCCCCCTCAGTCATGAGAATGGGATAGGGCTATCACACCTGGCATTTTTCTTCTGAGTCATGGGGGATGGAATCTCTGGGACAGTGGTACTAATGTCAGCCCCCAGGGGATGAGGTCCCCGGGGGCCAAAAGATATCTTGGGGAAGGAGTCCCTCGCAAGGCACCTCCCCATGAATTAATAAATTAAAGGTTACTTCAACACCCAGGCCCTGACCCAACGTGCAGGATTGTAGAATCTGGCAGAGGACTATGCGCTTGTTTGCTTTCAGTTTTCTTTTAAAATGGGCAAAGCTTTAATTAGGCATCTCCCTGGCCTATTAGGGCCAGTCTTGGCGGTTCTTGGTTTATTGTGCTCTGAGTGGCCAGACCTACCTACTAGGAGCATTTTCTTCCGGTCCCCTGGCATCTAAAGGGGTGCTTTCTTTGGGGAGCTGGATCTTC
Organism: Calotriton arnoldi; assembly: GCA_963921515.1. NCBI lineage: Eukaryota > Metazoa > Chordata > Amphibia > Caudata > Salamandridae > Calotriton > Calotriton arnoldi. Next base: position 4,723 of record CAWUFW010021105.1, on the reverse strand, counting down.
TAGCTCCTTGTGCCAGACAGGTCCTCTGCCTGGCTCCTGGTACTCTACTCCAGCTGGTGAAAAAGAGCCCCTCCTTAACCAGCCAACAAAACCACCTCCTTGCTACACTTCCCTGGTCCCAGAACCGCCTGGCTTCTTGAAGGCCACTAGTGGGCCAGAGGAGCCTAGAACTAGTACAGAAGTCTCAGGGGAACCATCCAGGGTCCCCCAGTGGGTCTATTCCCCCATTTGTTTCTCAGAGGGCATAAGGGGGCTAACTCCACTGGCCCTTGATAGTCCCACCTGGGGGGTCAGCTGGAGTCAAAGTCCATCCTTGCACAGCTTCATATGAGTTCTCCATCTAGTTGGGCAGCTTTTCGCCATCTTTGCTCCTAGTTCCAGCATTTTCCCCTCTGGTTGTCACATCATCCCTCCATTCCTATCCCAACCCTCATACACACCATTCTGGAACAAACCAGTATGTTGACAAGTTGTCCGCAAAAAAGAGTTCCTAAGAGAGCCTCAGTTTTGCTATTTGATGACAGAGGTGCCTGACCCCTTCCCACTAAAACTTCAAAAGTGAGCCCCTCCTGTACTGGCTCCAGAGGCCTGAACCTCTTACTGTGTCCCAATGGGCCTGAGCTGCCACAGCCCAAGTGTGGTGTGACAAGCTAATTAACTGATGCTGTATTCGGTAAACAGACATAATATCGAATTTTTAATATCGAATTGCCAAAATATCGAGTTGTAAATATAGAATGGACAGAATATCGAATTGCCAAAATATAGTGGTTAAGAATATCGAAATTCAGGTAAGAAATATCGATTGTCAAAATATCGACAGTCATAATATAGTTCTTAAAAATATCGATTTTTTTTATAGTGTTTTAAGTGTTAGTATATGTGTTAAAAGTATGTATTATTTTTGTAATGTATGTTTTAATTTTTTTAAAGTAATGAATTTTATGTTATTTAATTTTTGCGTAATTTAATTCTGTAGCGGGTTGTGGGTTTATAGGGGAATAGGGTGGGAAGTAATTTAATTATAGTAAATTAAATATTAATTTTTAGGAATTATTAATTTAATTTTGCGTTTTAGTTCTGTAGCGGGTTGTGGGTTTATAGGGGAATAGGGTGCGAAGTAATTTAAATTTAATTAAGTAATTATTAAATTTTATTTATTGGTATTGATAAATAATTCATTGTTAATTAATTATTAATTGGTCATTAATTTTTATTAATTGGTAATTAATTTTTATTAATTGGTAATTAATTTCTAATAATTATTTAATTGATAATTATATTAATTGTTTTAATTTATTATTCAGAGTGGGTTGTGGGTTTATAGGGAATAGGGTGGGAAGTAATTTAATTGTAATTCAGTAATTATTTATTTTTATTTATTGGTATTGATTATTAATTTATTGTTAATTAATTCTTATTTGGTAATTAATTTTTATTAATTGGTAATTACATTTTATTAATAGGTAATTAATTTTTAAGAAATAATATTTATTGGTATTTAGAATTAATTATTAAATGTTTTGTAATTGGTAAGTAATTTTAATTAATTTTTATTGGTATTGATAATTATTTTATTTTTATTAAAATATTAAATCATTATTTTCCCTACTGTTGCACTCTTTGGAGTGGGAATAGTAATTTTACCCCTACGCTATCCAACGCTTTCCCTACTGGTGCACTCACTGGAGTGGGAATAGTAATTTTTACCCCTACGCTATCCAACTCTTTCCCTACTGTTGCACTCTCTGGAGTGGGAATAGTAATTTATACCCCTACGCTATCCAACGCTTTCCCTACTGTTGCACTCTCTGGAGTGGGAATAGTAATTTTTACCCCTACGCTATCCAACGCTTTCCCTACTGTTGCACTCTCTGGAGTGGGAATAGTAATTTTTACCCTCCCGCTATCCAACGCTTTCCCTACTGTTGCACTCACTGGAGTGGGAATAGTAATTTTTACCCTCCCGCTATCCAACGCTTTCCCTACTGTTGCACTCTCTGGAGTGGGAATAGTAATTTTACCCTCCCGCTATCCAACGTTTTCCCTACTGTTGCACTCTCTGGAGTGGGAATAGTAATTTTTACCCCTACGCTATCCAACGTTTTCCCTACTGTTGCACTCTCTGGAGTGGGAATAGTAATTTTTACCCTCCCGCTATCCAACGCTTTCCCTACTGTTGCACTCACTGGAGTGGGAATAGTAATTTTACCCTCCCGCTATCCAACGCTTTCCTACTGTTGCACTCACTGGAGTGGTAATAGTAAATTTTACCCTCCCGCTATTCTACGCTAAAAATATTGAATATTTTTTATAAATATTACGTTAATATATATATGTATTAAAAAATAAAAATGTATGTTTATTTTTTTAACTTACATTAATTATTTATTAATTTTAAAGTTATTTAAGTATTTTTAAGTATGTTTTAGTTAATTATATATATTATTTCATTAATTTTACATTACTTTTAAGATATGTAAAAAAATCGATATTTTGACTAACTATATTTTTTACAACTATATTTTGGATTCGATATTTTTGTACTTACCTGTTTGTAGATAGGGATTCGATATTTTGGCATTCTATATTTTTACTTCGATATTGTTGTAGGTCGATATTCTTGTAATCGATATTCTGTCAGTGATCCGCTGTATTCGTTCCTACCACTTCCTTTCCCAGGAAGTGGGTCAAGCACTGTTAATTGCTCTATTTTGTTGTGAGGAATTTAATACCTCTGCTGGAGAGCAGAATAATTAATTGGGCCGGGGGGAGGGGGTGGGTAAAGGCCTGCAATCTGATTCTGAGTCAGGGAAATATGTCAAATCTTAAAGTGCCACAAGGTGTTTAAATGTTGGGGACTGGAAATTCATACTAAGGGGCCGATTCCGATCTCGGTCGGAGGCGCACCCAATACTATTCGGTCGGGAAAAAAGCCATGCGAAAGCCAGTTTCCCGACCGATCCGTACAGCACACCGAACGAGCAAGTACGATGCGCACAACAGCAAAAATTCCCGGCCGAGCCGTACTCACCCAAACCAGGTCCTGTTCTCCGACCGAGGCGAATCCGGAAACGCCGAATCGAGTCGCACAGAAGAGAAAATGCAGCCCCGTCCGGCCGGACAAGTACGATGCGCTTCCCGTACGCGCCGAACCCGCTCGCTACGCACGGCACGTCAAAGCATCCGGGAGAGGCGCACATAAGCTCCGAATCGCGCCACAACACGATCCACGGCTACGAGACGAACACGGCACCGACGAGGACGACGCGAAGCGACGAGGACGAAGCGAAGCGACGAGGACGACGCGGAAGCAACGAGAAGGACGAACAACACGAACCAACCATGAATCCCTTCGTCCCGATCATACCAATATTCTACATCTACTACCGGAACAGGCACGGACGCGTACGGCGCAGAAGGTAAGTCAGACACCAACCACAAAACACATACAACACGTACACGACACATCACACACATACACTGGGAATCTGAATATACTTACACCAGCAACAGCAGCACCATAGGGGCGGGATGCCCATCACCAATGCCACATATGCACACAGGGGCCTGAATGCGCGCCACCACCCCAACCCAGGGGGCTGGATGCCTACCACTACTACCACCCTTAGCCAGGGGGCAGGATGCCTACCACTACTACCACCCTTAGCCAGGGGGCAGGATGCCTACCACTACTACCACCCTTAGCCAGGGGGCAGGATGCCCACCACTACTACCACCCTCACCCAGGGGGCAGGATGCCTACCACTACTACCACCCTTAGCCAGGGGGCAGGATGCCTACCACTACTACCACCCTTAGCCAGGGGGCAGGATGCCCACCACTACTACCACCCTCACCCAGGGGGCAGGATGCCTACCACTACTACCACCCTTAGCCAGGGGGCAGGATGCCTACCACTACTACCACCCTTAGCCAGGGGGCAGGATGCCTACCACTACTACCACCCTTAGCCAGGGGGCAGGATGCCTACCACTACTACCACCCTTAGCCAGGGGGCAGGATGCCTACCACTACTACCACCCTTAGCCAGGGGGCAGGATGCCCACCACTACTACCACCCTCACCCAGGGGGGCAGGATGCCTACCACTACTACCACCCTTAGCCAGGGGGCAGGATGCCTACCACTACTACCACCCTTAGCCAGGGGGCAGGATGCCCACCACTACTACCACCCTTAGCCAGGGGGCAGGATGCCCACCACTACTACCACCCTCACCCACGGGGGCAGGATGCCTACCACTACTACCACCCTTAGCCAGGGGGCAGGATGCCCACCACTACTACCACCCTTAGCCAGGGGGCAGGATGCCTACCACTACTACCACCCTTAGCCAGGGGGCAGGATGCCCACCACTACTACCACCCTTAGCCAGGGGGCAGGATGCCCACCACTACTACCACCCTTAGCCAGGGGGCAGGATGCCCACCACTACTACCACCCTCACCCACGGGGGCAGGATGCCTACCACTACTACCACCCTTAGCCAGGGGGCAGGATGCCCACCACTACTACCACCCTTAGCCAGGGGGCAGGATGCCTACCACTACTACCACCCTTAGCCAGGGGGCAGGATGCCCACCACTACTACCACCCTTAGCCAGGGGGCAGGATGCCCACCACTACTACCACCCTTAGCCAGGGGGCAGGATGCCTACCACTACTACCACCCTCACCCAGGGGGCAGGATGCCCACCACT